>BGPR01004546.1:0-33429 GCA_013235015.1 Araneus ventricosus | reverse complement strand
TCTTCTGTTGGGAGGAAGACACTTTTAAAATAGATAAAGGTTCTGCAGGCGCTCGCTTTTCGAATCGCTTTAGAAAGAAGACCGAACCACTCAGAGGGTTAATTTTGATTCTATGCCATGCCAATTGAAAAGCTGGACTTTTGGCTCAGGAAGTGAGCGATGAAGGAAAGGCTTGGAACGGCATCTTATTTTTGTATAAGAAGAGGAGGAGACAAGTGGTGGGGGACTTTTTTTTCCAAGCAAAATTTTTAGTCGGAGGGCATGATAACATCTAAAGGAAGAGAAGCGGGCTTTTGATATCGTAAGGCGGCCATCGCTGACGAGGTGATTGCGAGCAAGAGAGAAACTTTGAAAGTGCGTGCTTGAAGGAGATGATGCGCTAATCAAAGTAAAGCTGTTGCCTATTGGGACGAGTCGTGATTACCAACGGCTGAAGGCGAATACAGACGTCATGCCTGCGAGTATTGTTCACCGAACTTAGAACAAGTGCCTCGCCTGCTGCATTTGGAGAGGCTGATGACAATGCACCAGCGACGTCTTTGACGTTCGCAGGACAACCATCATGATGTCGGACCGATTTTGAGGAGCTAGCACCCAGCAGCAAGACCAAGCCAAATCCGATGAGCCTGTAAACTCCGTATTACACCAGTAGAGAGCTACCCTACAGACTGCTTAGAGCCTCTCGGTGCTGATTCATCAGAATGCCTTGGACTGGAAATATTCTCGTGAGAGGATAGACGAAACAGTGATCTGAACTATAGAATCTACGCCCTCTGAGACTCTCACCCTAGCTGCCAACTTTCCTTGTGCGTGTCCCTGGGGCAAGCCAAAACTTCCAGCATTTGATATAAAGCTAAGTGTTTTCTTTTCTTGTGATTGTTTTGGTGTTATTAAACTACGTTTAAGATAGATGTAAATTGGATTCGGCCTTAATGATAAAATGTAAAGTGATGTGCAGATATCTTGAATATGAAAAATAGTGATATAATGGGAGAGCAGTTTAAATATATGTTTTTTTGTAAAAATCATATTAAAACATTAATGGACAAAGCTTGGGGATTAATGTGTAATTAGAAAGATAATTAAATGATAATAGAGGAGATTAGGTTTTGGGCATTGGAGGTGTCAATACCCAATTTAATTGTAAAAAGCTAGGAGTTATTATTTGTATAAGAAGTAGAAATTTAAAAATGCCAGTAGAAATTGAGTATCAAATTATGTTGATAACATTTGTTGCTTCAGCGAATGATCCACATACTTAATTGTATTTCCTGTATTCCATTAACTCGCTCATGTGTCAACATATATATACCCAGCTAAAAAAAATCTGCAGGAAAAATCTGAAGGTATTTGGAACATGTTTTCTTCAGATTTTCTGAAGAAAAAAAATGCAGAAAATCTGAAGAAAACATATTCGAAATACCTTCAGATTTTCTGCAGAAAAAAAATGCAGAATATTTGAAAAAAATATGTTCCGAATACCTTCAGATTTTTGGTAGATTTTTCTACAGTCAAGGTTTAATTATTAATTTCAATTAACGCTTAATTATTAATTTAATTAATCTTATTTGTGATTCAACTTACTTGTATGCCGCAAAACTTCAAGCTCATCTGTCCGGGATTGGAACTCGCGTTCCTATACTTCGCAGGCAAGAGCGCAATCCACTACGCCGCGCGAGAAACACGAGGGAAGAATAAATTAATCTATTTAAGTTTTAGCGTCACCATAGCCATCTCGTGGCGCCATCTAGCGATGTAAAAATCAACCAAGGTCAAAATTCGTGGTTCAAAGGTTCAAATTTGTAGAGATGAGTAACAGATGAGATAAGTAATATTTTTGTTCAATAATTTAGATTCTCTGTTTCAATAAATTCGTTTTCACCTTCTATCTTTCTGGTAAGCCTTCTCTCCATCCAAAGGGCGCTTTTCCCTTCTTTTTGTAGGAAAATAGCTAGTCAGAAAGACAGTTGGAAAACTAATTGGAAATTAATTAAATTATGGGGAAAAAGTTTAAAATGGTAAAACCTAAAATATTTATTTTAGAGATTAATTTAGAATTCATTTTTTCAGTGACATATTTAAAAAATTTTGTGCCTAAGGCAATTTTTGATTGGGAAATTTTTTGAAACTCCTGTCAGCTGCAGAGTTAAACAGTAATAATAATTATATTCTAATTTTGTTTTATATCCTTTGGAAAATAAAGCTGCAATATTAGAGAATATGGTGAAAATATGTATTTAGAGAAATACAGATATTATGAAATTGCAGTTAAATATTCAAAACATCAACAGATATTGGTCAAGTTTAATGATTTTGTGAGAATCTGCTAAATAACTGCAAATTGAATTGAAGAAAAAATGCAAAGTCTTACAAAATCTGCAGGATATTTAAAGAAAAAAATATAAATAAATTTTTTTGCAGATTTTCTGCAGATTAAATTGAAGAAAAAATGCAGAATTTTTGGTGTCTTAAAAAATCTGCTGAATATTTAGAGAAAAATATAATACGAAACTTTTTTGCGGATTTTCTGCAGATTAAATTGAAGAAAAAATGAAGATTTTTTCTGTATTCAAAAAATCTGCAGAATATTTACAGAAAAATATAATAAGAAAATTTTATGCAGATTAAATTGAAGAAAAAATGCAGATTTTTTCTGTCTTCAAAAAATTTGCAGAATATTTAGAGAAAAATATAATAAGAAAATTTTTTGCAGATTTTATGCAGATTCACTTGAAGAAAAAATGCAGACTTTTTCTGTCTTCAAAAAATCTGCAGAATATTTAGAGAAAAATACAATAAGAAAATTTTCTGCAGATTTTCTGCAGATTAAATTGAAGAAAAACTTCAGATTTTTCTTTCTTCAAAAATTCTGCAGAATGTTTAGAGAAAAATATAGTAAGAAAATTTTCTGCAGATTAAATTGAAGAAAAAAATGCAGATTTTTTCTGTCTTCAAAAAATCTGCAGAAATCTTTAAGAAATATTCAAAAAAAATTTTCTGCAGATTTTCTGCAGATTTTTTTTAGCTGGGTAGGTGACGTTTTGTTCAACGCATTTCTTATGTCATGTTTTACATTTGTTAGGGGGTCAACTCTCCAATCAGCCTGCAATGTGATTTTTTTTATCCATCAAAATTTGTGTGTTATTCCAGATTTTTAGTATATGTGCTCCCTTATAACATGTCATGCTCCACTAAATAATTTTATTTTAAAATTCTTAAATAAACTGAAGTTAATTTATCATAACAGTCTCTGTCATTTGTTCATGTTCATATTTTATTCCTCACTTTATCCTAACGGATTATCCAGGTCTGATGCTACCTTTTAATTTATGTCTGTGTAATGTTTACCTAGGGTTATTGCTCAAGTATTTTGAACACAACGCAGTTATCTAAATTAACCTAGATCTGCTCATGTTTAGAGTGATAATTGATTGTTTGTAATAAAGAAAAATTTAAAGAAATTAACACAACAAAATATTTTTAACAAATATTTTATTTTTAAAAATGAGTCCCATATATAAACATTTTTATTCAAAATATTTTAACTGGTCTGTTCGAAAAAGAAATGCAATAAAGGAAGCACGAGTGTTTCAGATGATCTATATTTAGTCAAGGTCACAGGGTATTATGGCATTCCCTCAATCAGCAGTTTGCGGTTCTGTGGAGAGAGTAAAGAAAACATGTGTTGAGGTGACAACTCGTTAGCTAGAAAAGGTTTACTCAGTCACTTACTCTGGTAATTTTTCTCCTCCCGCGTACAAAGAATTGCTTAAAACAGGATATTTTACTTTAAAAAAATTCTTCAAAAATTTTTGATGATGATGAACAGAGTGAAGTCTATTTTTTATTGGTTCTCCGGATAATGTAAAAGCTAGTGATGAAGTAGAAGGAAATAATATTTTGAATAATGATAATGATGTTTTACAATTCAATACTGCAGTCCCATTATTCAAGAACGCAGTTGAAAAAGTTTTTGTTTTCCAATCTTGTCTTATTGAACATTATAACACAAAACTGAGAGAATACGATTTATGTGAGAATTTAGCAGCGAATTACAGTATAGGATTCTGTGGGAAAATGCAGTGGGGGCCAATATTTACTAACTACGTTTATATCGCCTTGATAAATGCGTGTGAAATATTAAAACTGCCTCCTATATTGAAAATAAAAAATCTCTTTTGGATTTTAAACACGATACCGTATTATTTCTTCTGCAGGCAACCTTTGAAAGGGAATCGCAGAAATATCCAGATATAGATCAGTACCCGGAAGACCAAGTAATTTCACTATTCAAAAGCCAATGCACGGAGAAAGTGAGCATTTTATAAAAACCGATGACAATAGAAGACTGCACAATAACCAATGATATAGTCAGACTGTTTACCGTTGCAAGGTTTGGAAGTGTGCATCATTTCTATATTGAAACTTTTCATGCTTCAATCTATTTACTGGAAAGAACCAGCAATTGGTAAAATAAAAAAATATTAAAATTTCATAATAAATTAATTACCTTTTAAATGATCTATTGCTTTATGAAACATATAAACTAATGCAGTTTACCAGTATTCAACTCTAGGTACACACACGCTCGATTCAACTCACTTAAAATCCGCACTCTTATTCCGCTAACGTTGTGTGAAGGCAAAACTCGATTTTTCAAAGGTAAGGCCATTTTTGTTAATTTTACTATAAATTAATGTTACATCAGTTTAAATCAGTAATTAATATTAATCGTATAGAAACTTCCCCCCCATATAGTTTTTATAGATAATGAGCTAAACACTTGGTGGGGGATGAAACTTTCTCACTTTCAGGATAAGTTTATTATGGTTACACAATGAAACGAAATAAAGTGAATCCAACTGAAGTTAGTCAATGAATTTAATTCCTGGCAACAAAGTACAAGTATCGATTAAAAAACAATACTTAAGATGAGGATAAAATGCACCAAATTCATGAATAAGTTTTCGGACTTGCTTCAAATAAATAAATCTTTTCAGATATTTGGATTTTACAGTTCCTTATTTCCATTAATCAATGAAATAAAATTCATCACGAGACTATTTCATGCTTATCATCTTTAGAAAAGTATCTCTTTTCAGCAAGCATCAGGAACAAGAACACACGTAGGTAAATTAGGCTGAAGCGAAATAGTTCCCGAGAACTTTGATTGCCACCATCTTTGTGAAATTTCCAAGTATGATAGATTAAATAACAGTGTAGGGAGAAAGAATCAAAAGCAATGTCCATGAAGTTAAATCAAGTAGAGGTGCACAACTGCAAAGGACGAGTAGACCGACACTGTGACGCAAGGCCATGCGACGACACACGACAAAATCAATCACGGATGTCATGCGATATCCTACTCTTGAATAATCGGCTCTTGAGGTCCGTGACAACGCATTGCACCCTAGAATTTGCCATGAAAAAATAATGGCACCTAACAAGACTGGACCTGAAGAAATTTGCAAATTATGCATTAACTAAACAGCTCATTATAATTTACAGAAAATTTATATTCGGATAATTATCAAAGTTTTTCTTTCAAATCGTACTAAAAATAAAGAAAAATTACACAATTATAATTAATGCAGTGAAATTTAATGAACATTAAAAACATAACTGTACAAAATATATTTTGTATTTATTTATCAAAGGATTTTATAAGTACTATTTAGCAATTAAGAAATTAAAATAGACAATATAAATAGCAATAATGAATATTTCGAAAATGATTATCTTCATTAAATAACAAATATTATGAAACAGAAAATAACGAATCTATAAAAGAAAAAAATTGTGATTAATTTAGAATTTTCAAGAAATCTAGGGAAAATCTAATATTAAATTCAATAAAGCCAAAGTAACAAAAATTATTCATTTTTTCAGATGTATTAATTATACTGATAAAAAAGTCCTTTAATGTCGCCGACAGAAGCCGAAGAACTGCGAAAAATGATTTAACATAGTACCGAAAAAAATTTCGGAGGAATAAAATTTTTATTAGTTGATCTTTAAGAATTTTTGTTTGCTTCGAATATGTGATTTTATTTGAGCAAATGGAATCTATATATGAGATAAGAATTTTTTTCTATAAATTTTTATTGAAATGTTATGATCACCCAAGACTTAATCGATTGTCATTTACATTAAAATCCTTTTTTTCTTCATAAATATCGATGCAAAAGTTATAAAATTTAATTTCCAACTATAAGAAATCCACTTCAAACTGATTATTATTTGTTCGTTTAAAAAGTAAAGCTGATGGATAGATATTTTGCCAATTATATTCATAAATTCTGTAATTAAAGTTCATTAAATCATTAACATATCTGAAAGCCTGATGATTTGTAAGTAGATAATATTTTTCAAAATATTGCGCTTTTACATGTAATTGGAGCTTATGGAGCTGGCATAGGAGGAATAGTGTGTTCCTTCCGATACACTTTCTGAAGGAACACTGAAAAGGCAGCAGAAGGAACTCATTTCAGTTCATTGAGTTAAGAGTAATTACGCATGCAACAACATTTCGTAATTTTGTGAAAGGTACTTCAGAATATGGAACAGATGCGCTTTACAGGATGACTCGAAAGTATTCGGCATAAACTGGTTCTCGACGATGGCAGAATATTTTTTTCAATATTCTTATTTTAGCTCCTATCAATGCTTTGGTAATTTACAAAGAACTATTGGTGAAGAAATAAGCATTCGATTATATTTTGAATTTAACTGAAAGATTTGTGTCCTTTAAGGCATCTGTGAAATCAATCCATGCCGGAATAAAACTATGGATATTTGTTCTGATTAAAAAATACAATTTGCGGCTTTTGTCTTTGCAAAGTGATAAAGTTGAGTTTGTAAAAATTGTAAAAAAGAATAATGTAAGTAAATAATTTCGTAATGCTTATGTTTTTAAGAGTATATATTTAAAGTAATAGATTTAAACGTACTGAGATTTAAAATGCTATATGTAATTAAAGGATAATTCCTTGCCACACTTCTTTTTCGTTATTTTGGACTTATTGTACGATGGGTAATAAAAAATATTGAGACACATCTGTAACTCTGGTATATTTTATCGCATCTTCACAAAACTAATGTCGATGTTAATGGCTGATAGGGACAGGTTTTTTCAGGTCAAAAAAGTGGTTACCCGAAGTTAATTAACTGCTATCTCGAAATTTCTCCATTACGGAAGCCAAGAGTTTTACGTAATTCATTCCGCATGTCTTTTTCTATATGTGTCCCAAAGTTAATTTTAAAAATTCGAATAGTTCCCGAGATAAAAATTATTTGTTAAAAACTCCGCCTGAATGGAGCCAACCCACTAAGGACCGTATGTTAAGTAAATGTTAGCTTTTCAATAGCAAAGAAAGTTTTTCTTCAGCTTTTTCACTGAAATTTCAGGAAATTAAACAAACATGATTCAAATTGATCTGCAAAATAAGCATTCTTTTAAAGTTCTTAATATTTTAAGAATTTTTAAGCATTTATTTACTTTTTAAAATATTTCATAATTTTCTCTCTCGCCCTAACAGCATTTGATGCCACCTTAAAGGCATTTCAGTAATACCCAGAAGTATTTGTTATGCATGAAACGCGTATATTTTGATGTTTCTAAACAAAGTTTCCGCTTATTGGTTAGAAATGATGATTCAAAGGGATATTTTAAGCCAATGAATTTATTTAAAAGGAGAAGTCTATATTTTCAGGCGAAAACGATTGTTAATACGATAGGACATTCATTAAGGGGACGGTGGACCTTGAAATTGGCAAAAATTGCCCAAAATATAGAAATACTTTTTTTGTTATATTAAGATGTTGCTTACTTTACTGAACCATATCCGCAAAGCTGCATGTGTCTAAATTAATTTATTAAAAAGTTATAAGCATTTAAAAAAATTTTGAAGGGACCTGAAAATGTAAACAAACATGTAAAGGAACAGGAAATACGATTTGTTTTACATTTTATTTTATTTTAGAATTAATATTTTTACGTTTTAGCTTTCGCCAATTTTAACTGTAAATGTTAACTGCTGTTTTCCGTATTTGTTTACTTTTTACCTCGTACTTTTTACGAATTGTCGTGTTAATATTCGCTATCATATGTGAGAACCGTTTGCTCTGATATCCCCTGAAATTATATTTTTGCTGCAAAAACCTGGCAAGTAATAATACTTTATACTTTGTGTGTGTTTTTAAAAATATACAGTTATTGTCAACAAATTCAACAATCCATATGCCATTATGAGTTGTGGTCTTCCCTTCTGTGCAATACAAAATGTGGTGAATGCAATATGTGTTCTTTGGATTTTACATCTAATTGTACTTACGGCTTTTCATCAAAAATAGAACTTAAATGCAAGAAGTGAAATAAAATATTTAATTCTATATTTTCCATCCCTCGTGATAATGTGGACAAATGCTTTGAACCAAATAAATAACTTCTTGAGCCTTTTTTGAAAATTCGAAAAGGCCATGCATATTGGAAGTTTTATCCATGGCTATTGGCATTCATGCAATGAATAAAAAATTTTCAAAATGTTTACATAAATTGCATGAGGAGAAGAACATTTACAAAGATGACATTCTACAAGTGTCTTGCAAAATTATTCGCTAAAAGCATGATTTAGCATCACCATCTGACAAAAATGATGATATTATTGATATCACAGTCTCGTATGATGGTGCATGGCAGAAGCGTGGGCATGCGTAATATATGGAATTGGTATTGTTGACGATATTTTGACTGGTCTCGTCACTGATAACGAGATGCTTTCGAAATATTGTAACGTCACGGCCGATGGCCGTGGTTTTATGGCTGAGCAAATTCGAGGCGAATGCAGGCAATGAGTAGTCTTTCCGAATTTTATTACAGCTAGATTATTTACATACATTTGTAATATACATTTTCTAGGTTAGAATGCTTATGTACAAAAAATCAATAAAAATGACCTCGAAGGGAGGAACTGTAAATTTGGGCGAGTAATTAATTAACTTCGCGAAACCAACCTACACTGCGCTGGAAAAATCAAATTAGTCCCGGAGTTCGATGTAAACTCCGACGAAATGAGCCCGAGGACCGGGTCTATCCGTAAATATCAGAACTCGCAATCCCTGATGAGAATACTGCGAGTCTCGATTCGAAGCAAACCTAACGCTCACCAGCGTAGGTGAAGTGCAACTCTCAACTCTCCTCAGACCATCGAAATCCCCCGTTTTATGTCACGATCCGGGTATCCTCATTAGTAAGATGGAATTCCTTTCCACCACCTGCAAAAATTCCCAACATTATTTCTCCCTCGTTAGCACTCTTCCTACAAAGGTAAATGTTGCCCCTCGTCCATCAAATCCACGCTTCGTTACTCTGAATTGAACAGTTCCCGTCAAGTAGGCGACATTGTCAATCAACGCTTTTTTAAGAACCCTGTGGTCCTGTCTGGTCTCCAGCAAGTATCGTCGCTTCTGCGGACGCTTTGGCGCCTCTGCCCCTCCACGCTTTGTTATACCGCACCTGCACAGGGGAGCATTGTCTTTCCTCAGGCGGTTGATACTAGTCGAAGAATGCCGTATTAAATTCCACCTGAACCCTAAATCATCGTGTTGTTACAATATTGTCCTGAATGCACTACTGCAGAAAGGGATGTTGGAGAAAACTCTGCTGATTTCTCCATATGATACAAACCCAACAGGCCAGAATGCAGCGAAAACTATGTGGGATCATCAAATTCCATGGAAGTTAAAGCTGTAGAAATTTTATGAAAGAGATCATTTGAAAACTGGTATGCGATACATGAGTGTTTTGTCAGATGGCGACTCTAAGACATGCAAACATTTATTAGAATTAGATGCATTTGGCGACAGTATGAAAATTACTAAAGAATAATGCCTAAATCATGTGGAAAAGAGACTTCGGACAGGCAAATTTTTATTTATTTTTGTTGGGAATAAATAATTATTTATATTAATTTAGAAAACACACGTGCCTGAAAATTTTAACGCGTCAATTTAAAGTGAACACTATAGCATAAATATGTCTATAGTTTAATAAAATGAATAGTGTATGGTATAGAGAGAGCAAGTATTAAAGGTAAGTGTACACATATATTTAAAGTGTCTTTTTCTCAAAACTACATTTTTTCAGATTTACGTGTCTTCATGCGTCTTAATTTTTTAGAAAATCTTATGAAATTTCTAGATACTGAATGAAATATTTGTATCCAGTTTATGTTTCAACTTCATTTAGGTAGTTAAAAGTCAGTTTCAATTTATTTTTTTGTGAATAAATAGTTATTTATATTAATTTAGAAAACCAACGTGCCTGAAAGTTCTAACGCGTCAAATCAAGAATTTCCATTTAAACGTTTTTTTTCTCTTCAAAATTTACTTTTAAGTGAATAACATAGCATAAATATGTATGCACTTTAATAAAATGAATATTGTATTGTATAAAGAGAGCAAGTATCAGAGGTAAGTGTACACATATATTTAAAATGTCTTTTTATCAGAACTATATATTTTTCAGATTTACGCATTTTTAAAATGTTCCATGCGTCTTACTTTTATAGTAAATCGTATGAAATTTTTAGTACAATATCCTGATACATACTAAAATAAATTTTGTTAGCAATTTTATGCTTCGACTTCATTTATATAGTTAAAAATCAGCTTCTTTTGAAAAAAAATGTAAAATTTTGATGAAAATTAAGTAAACAAAAATATTTCCTTTAAATTAACTATTCAATGACATAGCAAAATAATACCCCGTTAAGTTGGAAATTGTACTTATGAGTAATAATAATGTAAAATGAAGCGAAAAAATCAAAAAATTGGTTCGCATGGAACGTTTTTAAAAAATAAAACAAGATTTTTTTCAAAAAAACAATTACAAAAAAGACAATTTAAATTAAGAAAAATATGACTTGCGAAATTTCAAGGATAATATCAAAGCTTTGCAAGAACAATTCATCATAACCCCTATTGTTAAAGCAGGCGGAAACTTTGCAATTGTCTGCAAAAAAGTTTTTCTCGAAATATTAGACAAAGAATAAAAATCATCATAAAACTATACACGTAATAAATCAAATATTATCACTATTAAGAAAAATATTTCAGCTCTTAACAAAAAATTTAAATGCCATAATGCAAATAATAATCTAACATATATTGTTATCTATCCAAAGTTTCATAAACAGCCAATTAAATTCAGATATAGCACCTTCGGCACTAACACCTACATGAACAAATCTGGAATCATTTTTTCAAAATATCTTATTATCATAGTAAATCATATTGAGATAGAAAATTTTAACTGTATAATCAAAAGCAATACCAAAGTAATTGGATTGCTAAATAATAACAAAATTGATACAATAGAAACTGTAATAATCCAGGATTACATTTCAGTGCATTTATTATCAAAAGTTCTTATAACATTTACCCAATTTCAAGTTGCATAATGCAGGGTATTTAATGAAGTTGCATATAAGTTATCATTGGAAAGCCTGAAAATATGATGCAAGAACAATAATTTTTCAGCATTTTCAGTAGGAAATCTGTTCTGTTTGATTTCATACACATATTGATACCAAATAGGGATGTAATGAATGTACAATATTAGGCCTATTCAGCACTTTCCTGGATATTCTGTTTGGCCGAATACTAAACAGGTATTTAGCAAAATAAATTTTAAAAAAGTTTTGAATAGTTTTTTTAAATATATTTAATAAAGAATAATGCAGAATTACATACCGGTACATTTATTATAAAGGAAATCTAACATTTATCCAATTTTAAGTTGCATAGTACGTAACTGTATTGAATAATGTCGCATATCATTTATAGAAGTCTGTTCCATATGGTTTCATATATATTACAGCTTCAGAAAATAAACGGTCACTATATATTATTTTCAGGTGCTGAAAGATATTTCCTTGCTAAATTTAAGAAACTTTGCAATTTTTTCGGGATTTTTTTACACTAATTAAGTGGAAACTCCATCCTACCTATTTGAAGTTCTTTATCAAATTAGGAATTTACCACTAGTAATTTTAATTTATCCGTTCAATTTTCTTCTGTGTTTGTCATTGTCATGTTCTGCAATGATGACTCCTTTATTTCCTTGAAGCAATCCCAAAATGAAGGGAGTTTCCCATTTCTTATTATTGGAATTAAGGTATTTAAAATATTACAAATATATGTAAAGATGTTAACATTTTTTAAATATACAAATAATAGAAACTCAATTTTATTTAATCTTAATTTTTTTCCATTTAAAATTTGAAAAATATTTCATTTACAATCAGAAGTGAAATGTTTTTTGAAAATTTGGGATTCGGACTGAATGGATTTCGAAAATTGGCAGCAACTCTCATTTTGTATTTTCCAATTTGGCTTTCTATGTTGACTACTCTAAATCCTTTGTTTTTAAGCTCCTCCTTAATCTCATCAGGGTTGGTATTGATAGGCAAACCTTTAATTACCACTTAAATTGGTTGTTCAGCCCTCTCTTAAATTACAAAATACACTTATCTATTGTCATCTTGGCATCATACTAATTTCCTTAC
The DNA here is from genome assembly GCA_013235015.1 of Araneus ventricosus. NCBI lineage: Eukaryota > Metazoa > Arthropoda > Arachnida > Araneae > Araneidae > Araneus > Araneus ventricosus. The sequence goes on along the minus strand of BGPR01004546.1, from coordinate 20,863 downwards.
ATCTTGAGCCATTTCTGAGAATAGCTTAATGAATTCACCAGCCTCTTTCATTTTACATTATATGTTATGGCTATTATTGAGCATTTTAACACTTCTGTATAAGTGGTAGTTTGTTCCATCATCAGGATGGCATTTTAGGCACTATCATTGGCTGGTTTGGTTCTTCTACATTTATAGCTGTTTAATATTTTGCATTTATATTTAGTAATAACTCAAGTCTCAGTTCATTTTTGGTGGATATAGTCTCTGGGGCACCTTCCTACTTCTACCTATTAAGGGATTATGAAATTATCAGTATTTTTATTCTTTTTCCTATTCACTACTACATTAAGGACACTAAATTAAAAGAGGCAATATTAATTAAGACTTTTTTAAAATGTTAATTTTTGCGCCCCTTTCTGCATGCGCTCTTGGTGGGGACCAATCTCGCCTCATATCATATATTTTTCCTTGCTGACCAACCGAGAGAAATTCGATCCTTTCCGTACTTGAAAATGCATCGTCCTTTCGGAGCGTTTTAAAATCCTTCCTCGGAGCGAAATATTCGGAGTGAATTTCGCTCCTTTTTGTATTGAACGATTTCGCTCCTTTTTCATTAGTTTTTAAAATTAAAAGGAGCGTGTTAAAAGAAATGCTCCTTTTTGAGCAGTATTTTAAGCAATGATTTTGCTCGTTGTTGATTAATTTTAATGTTAAAGGGAGCGTTTAAGAAAAAACAAATTTTAAGTAAATTTATTAGTAGAATACTTTTTAGAAATTAGTTAACTTTGCTTTATTATTGGTTTGTTATTTTGAAATCAACATTTACACCTGATAATTTTATCTAGTCAGGACAGAATACATGTGCTGATGGAAATAAATTTTTATCTATAATGTCACTAAGAGATTTTTGCAAAAACAGAGTGAAATTCTGTCTGATATACTGATGGTAAAATTCTAATAAACTGAAACCATAAATCATAATCAGATGCAGTGTTCAATCTGACAACAGCAAAGAACAGTGAAGTTTTTTCCTAAAATAAATTTGGTAGTTTTGTGGAACATTTTTTTTATATTTTATTTCATTGTTACTGAAGTTTTATAGGGTGTTCTTCATAATAAGTATGTATTAAATTTTAATATATGCACTTTCTAAAATAATAAAAGTTTATTTTTTTCAAGTTATGTATTTTTTCCTTTAGGTCTTGAACATAATATTTTACACTGACTGAATTCATGAGTATAGGTTAATTTTGTCATCTATTATATATTACTGAAAACAAAATAATGAACTTTAAACATAAAAAACAATAAATCTTTAACTTGATTTATAATGATTTACAATTGCATTCTATCTTAAGAATTATTATAAAATTTCTATTGAAAAGAAAATTATTAGTGTCTTAACCCTTCAGCACACGCACTCATTTTTGGAAGGTTAGCACACGTCGCAGGGTCATTTTGACCCTAAATTGTTAGACACTTACTCCTTATTTCATTGGCTATTTGTACAAAAATAAAATATGGTCAATGTATAAGAACATTTTTTGTACAAATAACTTGTATTTAAGTTATATTAAATTAATAACTTGTGATTTTTAATACGAAAAAGTAAAGTTGAACTTGCATCTGTTAGTCCATATCTTTTCTGTGTTCTTTTCTTCTAGGCTGCGCACATTCGTACACTGTCATAGCAATAGCATTAAATGAATTTGAAACGCTGGCACACGTACGGGTCAATTTGACCCCAAGCCCCCCAGTAAAAGGGAGAAACCCCATTTCACCAGTTACTGCTGCTCTTATCACATTCTAGATCCCCTATGAAGGTACAGGAAGTAACAGGGGCAATCTTTTTGAAATTCCCAGAATTTTTTAAAAGAAGATAAAGGGTGGGATCAAAAAGACCTCATTCGTGTGCTGCGGGTTAAAATAATTGAACATGGAGTATTTTGCCACTGCAAATTTGCATAAAAAGTTTTAACAGATGTTTAAAACATATTTTTTTTACTTGATATGAAGGCATAAATATTTTTTTCTTTATCTGTGTAAATTATTTATGCAGACAGAAAATGTAACACCATAATGATTTATATCGATCAATTATAATTTATCAAATTTTGCCTCTAGAACTTTTTCCTGAAGAAAATCACAAATTTAAATGTATAATTTTTATTTATAATAGAAATGGAGAAATAGAATGAATTTTGCCATTAATTGCTGATTAAAATTGATACTTCTGTTTTTTTGGTATTGATTTGGTATACTAATTAACTTCTACCCATGTAGAAGATATGGTAAATTAAACAATTTTCTGTATTCCGAACTAAAATTAATACAAGTATCTGTGATATTTCAAATGATATTGATTAAAACAAATAAAGGCTATTTTGATCATCAAACATTCGCAATATTTCAGTGCATTGTAACAAGAATTAACTTTGAAATATGTCTTTATTTTTGTCTGTCAGTAAAACATGAGAAATCTTTTCCTCGATATAATATTGCAATGCATGCATTATTTAAAATGTTAAATTCTGTATGACTGGCAAGTTCATGCAGAGCTGCTATTGGACTTAAAATTGAAATTCAAATATGTTTTGACTGTTGTGGATTCCAAAATGCATCTTCTTGTTGATCTGTTACTGTTGTAATTAAGGCATTTACTTCATAGCAAAAATTACCCTTTTGGGCTTTTTACCAGTATTCTGCATTTTAATATTAAGAAAGCTCCAGTAAATTATTTTATTGCATTAATATCAAAAGCAGGGATGTGTATGAAAATAACACTTGGGTAGATCTTGATTAAAAGAAAGTAAAAATTGTTCTGAAAGATCTTTGCAGACATCTTTTAAACTTCAAAATACTACTCCATAGATCACATATATAAAGCTTTTGTTTTACTACAAACACATAATCATGAAATCAAAAGCAAAATACTTCATAATTTGGAAGTTAAATAGAAAGAGAAAAAGAACAGAAGGAAATTTTTTAGTTTTTTGCAAAAATTAGTTTATATAACTTTTTTCTTGACCAATTAAAAACATCATAATTTAAATGAAAAAAGCAAATGTTAAATGTTCTATACCTCTGATTATGTCAAGACAGACGTTTTCAATAAATTTAGTAAAATTGAAAAAATGGTAATGAGGAAACCATTAACATCTTGGAGGAAAAAAACTATTCTGCACTAACATAAAAGATTTCCTTCCTATCGTATGTTAGTAAAGAAATTATCTCCATTGGTAAAGAAAGAGTCCTATTTTGATTAACTGTTTTTGCAAAGAAAATAAAGAATTTATTTCCACTCCTATAGCACTAGGTGAGGTTGAAAATGATTCACAATGAACCACTAAGCTACTTAAACAATTATACTGTGTTTGTACTTTTAAAAAATGTATTGCATGTATCTTGCATACAAAAATAGAAAAACATTTAAAAGAACAAGTTCAAAATTGTGGTATTTAAAATCATCAAAAAATTAATTAAGGTAATTTTTTTTCTCGATTGGTTGAAAAAGTAGTGCAGTAATTTGAATGAAAAAAGCAAGTACTCTATAATACTGTTTATGTCAAAATAGACATTTTAAAAAAGAATTAAGTAATACGGAAAGATAGTTATGAGAAAACCTAGCATTTTGGAGGTAACGTATTTTGCGATTACAGAAATGTCTAATTTCACACCTATAGTATGTTATTATAGAAATTATCTCCATTTGTAAGTAAAGAGCCCTCTCTTCATTAACAATTAATTAGTCTTTACCAGTGCTTTGATTTTTAATGTTAAGAATGCTTCAGTATATTATTTCATCGCATACACATCAAAAGACGGTTGTGTATGAAAATAACACGTCAGTAGACCTTGATTAAAAGAAAGTAAAATTTACTCTGAAAAATCACTTCAGATATCTTTCAAAATTTAAAGTACAATTCCATGCATTATATATCAAATAAGATCGCTGGAGATTGAATGCTGCTGTTTTCAATTAGTTTCAGTTCTTCTGGGTAGATGGTATTGCAAATAGAGATGAAGTCTTGAAAATTAAAAATTATCAGATTGTTAATAAATCGGAAGGCAGAGTGAAGATTTAAAACGAAAGTTCTTTCGAAGAAGTGGAGAAAAAGTTTTGCTAGTAAAGATGAGAATTTTTTTTCCTTGTGGGATGCCTTCTATTTGTTGGAAAATATTTTCTCCGTTAAAGATAAAGTTATTGAATATGCAGTAGTTGATGAGGTCTACCCAGAAAGTCAGTGGGATTTTAAAAAGATTTTTAAGATCATAGAAATAGTTCATTAATACCTATTGCAATTTATTTATTGGAATACTTGTGGAAAGATCTTGAAAGTAGTAGGTTTCTATTGTATAAATTTTGTTATTATTAAGGAATTCAATTACTTTGTCATTGTTTTTGATAATCCATGTAAATTTTCCTGCTCAACATGATTTAGGATCATATTAAGATGTTTTGAATAAATGGTTCCAGGTTTGTTCATGCAGGTGTAAGTGCCTCAGGTTATGTCAGATGCCTCATCTTAATTTAATTGGCTGTTTATGAAATTTTGGATATATAACGATATATGGTAGATTATTATTTGCATTATGGCATTTAATTTTTTTTATTAGAGCTGATTTTTTTTCTTTATAGTGATTATATTTGATTTATTGAGTTTATAAGTTTCTGATAATTTTAATTCTTCATCTAAGATTTCACAATATATATTTTTTCTGCAGATAACAGCAAATTTGCCGGGCGCTTTATCAATAGGGGTTATGGTGAATTGTTCTTGCAGAGCTTTGAAATTTTCCTTGATATTTCAGTAGTCATAATTTTCATAATTTAAATTTTCTTTCCTGTAATTGTTTTTTTCGGAGTGTTTTAAGTGTAAGTGTATGGACCATTTCCATTCGCTGAAAAATTGTACAGGTATATTGAATTTCGTTGCAAATTTTAAGCAAAATATATCCAAAACTTTTGAAAATGTTTTAATGGTGATCTTGAAAATAGGGCAGAATTTTGTACCAGTGATCATTAGTTTTCTTAGTTCTTTCTTGTCAATGATGTCTAGGTTACGAGTTAAAATGTGTTTATGGAAGCGATCTACATATTTACAATAATATAAATAATTTTATTTTTTATAATTTTTTTCTTCTCTATTGCAAATGTATTTGAAGTTATTTCTATTGGTCCTAACATCTTTACAAAAGGAATTGTAGTTGAAGATTTTTCTATCAATACATGTATAATATTTAATGCATTTCTATTTATAATTGGAAAAATATAAGAAATTCTTTGATAAATTTGCATTAAATATAAATTAGTCGTAAAATGGATTTTAAAGTTGGTATTTATGTATATTATTCTTTTCTCTGGATTTTTGTTCTGCGACTTTGCAATTCTTGCTTTATATATATCAGTAATAAAAAGTAGGAAGTGTTGATTTTTTTGTATTTATTCAGAATATTTTCAAAAATCTTGCAGAACTAGTTTTTAGTAGAGAAAATGTAATTTTTAACCTGTATATAGTTGAAGTTATTATTAAAATCTTCTTCAATTCTTTTCTGTTCTTGATATAGTAGATTATAATTTTTTGCATTAGATAATATATGTACATGGTGTCCGAAAAAAGTTGAACAAGCGTTTATTTCCTTAAATATTGCACCTAGTTATATACTTGCAATTACAAAGTTTCATCAATTAAGGTAGAAATTTGTGTGAAAACACTTTGGCTTCTGTGGAAGTTGAATATAAAAAGTTTAAAAAATTTATACTTTTCCCCCCGTATAGCAAATGTGTGAAAGAGTTAAATGTTCCTCTTACACTCATCTATGTATAAACTAAGTTTCACGATTCAATCTGCAAAAGATATAGAGATATGTTAATTTTCAAATTTCAAGGGCTGATCACAAATTTACATGCATATGTTTATTTCAGAAATGCTAATTTATTCAACAACAGCGAAATGCAAACATTTATCAAGTAGTACATCATCAAATCATCATGGTTTGAAAAAATTTGCCATTGGCACATATTGTTACTCAGTGGAATTGGCAGATATTTGCAACTATCGACTTGATAAAGAATGGAAGCACAACTTGAGAAAATGAAAATTTAAGGTATAAGAGTAAAATAGCCTAATATTAAGCAAGAATACTGAATTATCTGCTCTTAGCGCTGTGCGTATTATTAAACTTTATCTAAAAGGAGTGACAACTCATACTTTAGGTCTGCAGAGTTGCAGAACTCACTAAAATCAGTTTAAAAACTCGTATTTCCATTTCCATTCTTATTTGTTTGCTTCTTCACTCTGAGAGTTCGATTATGAACGAAAAGAAAGTTAAAAACGGCAAAAAAGTTGGAAAATTAATGGAAAAGTAAGACAGAAACAGGATGGGGACCATGGGAAGCCATGGTTTGCCATCGCGTTCTTTATTTATTTCATTGGCTGATTTTAGCTTTCGGGTTCACTTTCCTTTTGCCTCAGCGGGAACTTGCGGAACTCACCGAAAAAAAGCTTTGTAATTTTCCAAAATACAATTCAGATAATTACAACTACAAGTTTGGAGAATTTGAAGGTAAAGCTATTTTTAAAAAAATGGTATTTCAATTGTATTCTAGTAACAATTTTATTGCTCTGCTTGTTTCTAGACAGTTGAGCTGCTGATATGTCACCGTGGATATTGTTTGAATGTACCCAAGATGAAAAATTTTGTAAATACTTCAATTAATGTATTATTTAAATATTTTCTTTAGATTTAATAAGAGTTAACAAATATATTGTATTTTCTGATTCCGACCATTAAATAATTTTTTGAAATATGTACAGGGTGATTATAATTAAAGTTGGACTTTCAGAAGTCTGTAAAAAAGAACCACTGGTCAGAATGACCTGATATTTCATCTGAGTATACGTGAAGCAATGGGAATTTGTTTTGCGAAAGAAAAAAATAGTTTAAAAGTTGACCGATAAATGGCACTGTACTCGTGATAAGATGATAAAGAACGATTGTTTTAAAAGATATGCTAATTTTAAGATGCTAATTAAAAGACGTGACATGTTAGTGTGGCACTCTTTGTTCAAAGCCCATACACCATGACATGGTGGTGCCACAGCGGATAGGAAAATCGGTTTTTAATTGTTCCTAGACCAAAAACCGTGGAGAAAGCAAAAATGAAATCGGTTTTTAATTGTCCCTAGGCCAAAAACAGCAGAAAAAGCAAAAACTGATGAAACCATCAAGAAAAGGAAGTCGGCTTCCACTTGCTTAAGAAATGTTAAATATGCTGACAACCGTTTTCTCCTACGAGCTGAAAGTGCAAAACATCATGATCCACAACATATCGGAATGTTTCAGTGGTGATATTGTGAATGTGTTGCGTAATGCGGTTTTTGAACTCATCTAAGTTCGCAATCGAACCCCCGTACACAACAACTTTTAGGAAACCTCACAGCTAGAAGTCGAAAGGGTCTCAAAAAATATATCTATTGACATTGAATTTAAACTCGTTTCTTTTGTCATAAATATCTATTTTTCAATGTCAATAGATATATTTTTGGAACTCAAATCTCTCTTCTAAAATTTACAAATAAACTATCATTAATCAACTCATAAAAATTAACAAAACATGCAACGATAAAAATTCAATCAAGAAACAAATTCAGCACCTTATAACCTTAATAGTGATAAAATTCCTACCTCCTTCTACTAATCTTTAATTAATGGCTTTAAGTTTTAAGTAAAGGATTGCATATTAGAGCTATACTGGCGCAGTTCTAATACCATGGTATGGTTTCTCAAGCTAGACAGGTCTAATGTGATTAGGGATTGCAATCCGGAAAACCGGATCCGGTAATCCTGCGGATCCGGCATCATTAGACGTCTACCGGATCCGGCATCAGTTTGCCGGATCCGATCACTGGATCCGGTAAATTAAAAAAAATACATGAAGCCGATTTCTTGAAAAAATACTCGCGTTGTTGCAAGAGTAGGTACTTAAATGCGTGGTGTGTACAAGTCGTTCGACGCCAACTCACCCGCTGCACATATAGACATTCTTATTGTTCAATTGATTGATGAATTATGTTTATGTTGCATTTACGAGTACGAGAATGATTTAAGTAGATAATTAGGCTTAGAAATGAATTGAGTAACGATCCATATTTCTGATTTTTCTTTATAATACGACTTTCTTCTTATATAGTGACCGAAATAACGTTTTAAATTGTAAGTATGTACCTATTTGTGTTGCATTGCAGGTACTAGTCTAAAAGTTCTAAAACAAACATGTCCCTTTTGAAACCAATTCAAAATGAAAAGAGGAATATTAATATACTTAGAGAATAAAAAAAAGATGATGATGATACAAGACGAACTGATGATACATTTATTATGCCGAAAAATAAAAGTTGTGAGACTAGAAATGAAAAATATCTTAAAAAGAGTTGTTCAAGACGATAGCTTTAAAGAAAACGTAGATAATATAGTAGAAAATAACTGAGATTCATCGTCATTGAAAAGTGATTTGACATTATAGAAAAAAATTACAAATGCAAATCCAGCAAGATATGAAAACCTAGAGCATAAATACCCAAAAAAATAAAGAGAGATTATGAGAAAACATTAAGAAAAGAAATTACTGCATGTAAAAGTGAAGGAGTTAGAGGAAAATACTTGTCTTCTATTCATGAGTATTTGTTGACAATAAAACCGACAAGTGTAGAAGCAGAAAGGGCTTTCTAGGCCGCTGGTTATATTTGTAGCTCTGTAAGAAGTCGATTGACAAATGACACAATTAACACTATTTGTTTTCTGCGATAATGTTTTCAAAACCAAAGTGAGTTTTTAAAAATTGTTTTACTTAAAATAATAATTTATAGTAAGTATATTAAAAAATACGAAGAAGTTTTAAACTCGTTATTGTATAATTGTGGCATTGATTAAACAGTTTCATGATGACTGTCATAATTATAAGAATGAGACTGTTTGGCGTGTCTAAAATACATAATTATTGTAATCTCAGTTGATAAGTTTGATTTAATATAAGTTACTTACATAATATAAGTTACATTACATTATAAGTTACATTAAGTTATCATTGATGTCATTTGTGAAATCTAGTAAGTGAGACTGAACTTAACCACCCGTCATTATCAAATTATTACTAAACTAATATAACAATTACAATTTAACTAGTTACACTGTACTAAATTTTTATTATTGATTCATGCGTAAATGTTGATTAATTATAATAGTGTAAAAAAGTTGATTTCATAAGAAATTAACGCTTTTTTTATAAACTTTGTAATACACTCACTTTATCATCTTTCATACAGTTGATTTTGGAATGAAAAGGCAAAATAGTTTTGATGTGTCCAATCCGGCCTCATCCCGTCGGATCCGACCGGATTGAAATTGGTGCCGGGTTGCAATCCCTAAATGTGATTACCAAGAAAGCGCATCTTTCAGTCGTTTATTAATGGAATTCAAATTCAAATATTATTTAACACTTACCGTTTTCACCTTAATTTTTAAATACACTCTTTTGTTATCATTATCCCTTTTCATTACCGTTTTTTCCTTAATCCATAATTTTTAAATACTACCCTTTTGTTATCATTTTACTTTTTTATAATCATATCTTTAATCTTTATCGTTTTCTCAATGTAGATCGCTTTATTCTTTGTTTCCATCGGTATCTTAATCTTAATCGAAATTCCCCCAACCTTAGAAGTTTGGCGCAAAAGAAAGTAACTTGATATTTCGTAAACATGCGGACCCTACATGACGCGTTCAGTTCATTCCTTTGTCAAGTCTCCCATAGGCTGCATCCCTCAGTCTTATGTTCGTAAAATTATTTCCAATATTTGGTATTTCATTCGAATTCTTGGTCTATCATATTGTTCGGGGTGAAGGACAGTGTTTTTAGCTTTATGCCAGCACTGTTCGCAGAAAATATTATGATTTCTCTAATTTTTTAGCGGTTCGTATAGATTTCCCTTAATTATTCCTGATGAGTATTTATACGCTTTTACCGATAAACTACAGTTTTTCCATTTAGTTTCAACACGGATTGATTTTCATGACTTGATATATTTTCCCAAAATCTACTTGAATTGCAGTATTATTGCGCATTCGTTGCGTTTGTGTTTTTTATTATATTTTATCTTCCCCTTATATATATATATTCCCCTTTTGTTTATTTTCTCTCTATAAGAACTCTCGGCATTTTCTTCCCGCAGATTTTTTTGACATTTTGTATTATGAATGTTTATGTTGATTATGTTGGTTTTGGAATTCTGTTATGATTGTTTCTCATTATATATATATATATATATATTGGCAAAGCCTTTTTCTCCTTTTCTTCCTCTGTTTGGCAACAGCAATAACTGGTTTGGCGTCCATTTCCTCGTGCTTCTCACAGACATGTTTGCTTATTCCTGGCGGTGGTAAGCCTTTTTCGCTTTTTTTGTGAATACTACTATTTTATTTTATTCTATGTCTTTTGTATTCGGAATTTTTGCTTATGATTTTTTCAACCCTTTGACCGCCGCAAACGGTTTTCTTAGTTAAGCAAATCTACTCCGACTTCCGCAGAACCATGTTATTTCTTCTCTTTCGGTCGCCTTGAAGACGGGAACAACCGCCTTTTTCCTTGTTTGAATTTTGCAGTCGTAAGCGGCAAATACGTGTTTTCTCGCCTCTGTTTCCCCCTCCATTGATGGCTTGGTTGACAGTGACAGATTCGTGGTGATAAACTTCACAATGGACTTGCTCGCAGGTGGTACGCTTGCGGCAACAATTGAATTCCTTATCGTTGAGACGAATAGCAAGGTAGGGAAGTTTCAATGCTGCTTATCGGAAACTTGTGGAAGAAAATCTTTCTCAGTTACTTATTATTGCGTAGGAATGCTTATGAGCTTTTCTTTTCATAAAAAAAAATGCTTGTGAAGAGATGCCCCTGAATGAACCTCTAAATTGATTATCATAGCAATTTTAGCAAACGTTCCGCATAACACCTTCAGAAGGTGTTTATCCCTGAAATCGCATGAATAATTTGAAATAAGTAACAGATTTCTGTTATTTTTTTTATTTTGTCAATTTTGCAAAGAAAAGACTATGTAGAAAAAAATGCAATAAGTTTTGACTGGGTTTCTAGTCCTATTTTTTATAAATAGAACTAGAAACCCAGATATAATTTCTTATCCAGAATAAATAATTTATTGCGTTTTGTTAATTATTACATTGCACAAATTGGTACATTAAGGAATACATGAAAATGATACATAACTAAAATATTTTTAAAAAGTTAACATTTCAATCACATTTAGAACTGTTCATAATTCCAATAATAAAAATAATTGCTTCATAAACTCATAAAATACAATTTGGTCTGCTACTTGCTAGAATTAGGTAACAATCAATATGCTATTTTTGTTTCATTTTCTTCCATTCATTATAGCAAATTCGTAGATAATATAATAACAATTTAATTTTATAGCTCATTCGGATTTGAGAGATATCATGGTTAAGAAATTGAATCGTTCTTAACAAATTCTGAAACTCGAGTAATTTTTTTATTATTTTTGATCATAGGAAAGATATTTCTGCAGAAACATTTGTAATTGGTAATGTTAATGTATTTTTCGGAACAGTCACAAAATTTAGATACAATTTAAATAAATTATTTTTAAATAAATATTGTATTACTGAATCCCTGAATGGTAAAACTCGATGGCAAATTTCGATTTCATTCAATAAATCAATAATGAATCACAAAGTTGCATTTAAGTCTTTGCAACATTTAAGAAGATCGTCTTCAGACAGATTGTGAATATTATCCTAATTAGATAAAAATCCATATGACACTTTTGGCTCATGATAAATTTCGATCTTTTATGAAAAAAAATGGCACTATTCATTATGACTAGAAAATAGATAATTGACAGGTGAAATAGACTGATTGGTTGCTTCAAAGAAAAATTTCTTTTTTTCCCCATCCAGTTCTTTAATTCTTAAATTCAGGTGTCGCCTTCAACTAACTACTCAACTATTTTCTTTGCAGTTGATAAAAGTATATAGTATCAATTCCGATTCACGATATTTTTCAAAATGATATTTCACGATATTTTTAGTCAACAACATTTTCCTGTCAAGTCTTTTGCCGTTTGAACACAAATCGTTTTTGCAAACAGGCCCGGATTATCGAATAAGTAAAGTAGGTAACTGCCTAGGGACCCAATATCTTCGGAGGCTTCCAATGCCTTATGATATTTTTATGCATTATTTTCAAGGTAATGTAATTTAGTGTTTTCATTTAATTTACAAGAGCCGTATACTGGAAATTATTTAAATTGAAATCAAGTATTGTTTAAATTTCAGAACTTTATTCATAGGGTTTTTTCTCATGTTTTTAATTTATCGAGAAGATCAGTGTGATCAAATTTGTTTTACCGTTTTTCTGGCTCCAAAATATCCCTAGAAATTTTATATTAGATTATTTAGACTGTGTAAAAAAGTTTTGCTATTTTTTCAACACTCATTAAAAAAAATTACCTTAAATTTTAGTTTTTTTCATTTCTGAGATATTCAAACCACTCTCCTGAAGGTGATCGGCAAATTAAATATACTTCTTTTTAATTTCAGTCAGTCTTAATATTTGCTTGTATGAAAAACAATGAAAAATATTTGGCTTTCAATCTGAGTAAAAAAGAAATTGAAACTTGTATTGCCTATAGGCCCGTTTAGGACTTAAACGGCACTGTTTGTATATGTGCTTTCAGAGTCATCTACATCTTAAACTAACAGTTCTTGATGGCTCAAACCTGGAGTGCAATCTAACAAAATTGTGAAATGCTTAGCTTTCTTAACAAAATTTATTGTTTCCTTTTTAACTAAATATAAAAAATAGCCACTTTTTAAAATTATAGCCACTATCATACATAAACACATGTTAAACGTTGTGTTTCGTTTTCAGTTATTTGTTATATTCTCTGTCAATAATGTTTCTCAGTTTGTAACAGTTTATGTGCAGCTTGTAAGATATTCTAATCTTTCACGACTTAGAAAGATCCCATCCTTGCCTTAGATTGGTAGATATAAAATGTGCAAAAATTGTATAATTATATTGAAATGTATTTAAAAAACAGAAATCGTTTTCATTTTACAAAATCAGCCTTGTGCGGTCGCACCTTTCACACTCCTCTCCGGCCGGCTCTGGGAAGGGGATCTGCTAGCAATAAGCAATGGGGTAAGACTCTTCCCGCTGGGATATTTAGACCTCCCGCAGATAGTAATGAGAGGGGGGAAATTCAGGCGTTTCTTCTTCAAACACCTCTTGCGTGACGGGGCATATTTCTTAAAGGAAACCATTGCCAAGCATAGAGATATTTTTGAGAAGATTTACTCTGACTTATTAGTGGCTCAGAGGGCTAGTACATAATAAAAGTTTAAGAGTAAAATTTATGAAAAAATAGATAAAATGAGGACAATGTTTAAGTAGCGCGCAATTGCTGTAGAAAAACAAAAAACAGAGAACAATAGAAATGGAGATCTAGACTAAAAGAAATAAAAATAAATTCAGAGTGAATCCAATACAACTGAAAACGAAACAAGGAATCCATTCTATTTCACTTTTTTAAGGGCTAAGAACTATTCGAAATGGATTCAAATTAATATTTGGGAAATTTTCTGTAAGAAGCTAACATTACGCCAAACATGGCTTCTCATAGCCCGAACTCTCCAAACAAAGGACCAATGAGAAAAGTACATAGAAGCAAATAATCAAAACAAGAAGGAAATAACACACACATCAAAACGCTAATAAGATGATTTAAAATATTAGCCATCAAGCTCTATTAATAAGCCTTCATAAATTAAAAAAACTTACCCTATGATCAAAATTGAAGAATGAGAAAAACCTTTATGTAACCACTAACCCACACTAACAAGAAGAAGTAGTTATTAAAGTACTGGTGCCATCTATATTTGCAAAAGACGAGCAGAAAAAACAAAACAGAAGAGGCAGGGACATGAATTTCTTGTAGGGGAATGAAACCAATTCAGACATATTAAGGAAAAAAGCCTTTAGTTTCCATCTAAGCATCAATGATTGCGATTTTTTTAGATTGTATATTCCAGACTATGTTCAAGGATAAAATCTTTAATGCTGTGAATATTAAAAGGGAAATGGCTGTCATTTAGAGACTAACAAAACAGTTTGTAGGAGTAGTGGAAAAAATAGAAAGGATTTAAATAAATTATCTAATGAAGACATTTATAATCTAATATATCAAGAACTAAAAGGAATTGAAGACGATTTTAATAAGAACTTTAACTATAGACAGGTAAAAACTTCATTTTCTCTACTAAAACAAATTCTGTAAGATTCTGAAAAATATTCTGAATAACTACAATAGAGATAATCAAGACTTCCTGCTTCGTATTAATGATCTATATAAAGTAAGAATTGCAAAATAGCAGAAGAAACATCGACAAAAAACAATAATTTACATGACTATAAACTTTAAAAATCCAATTTAGGACCAATTTAAATTCAATGTAGTACTCAAAGAATTTACGGATCTTTTTCCAATCGAAAATATAGAAGTTAATAAATTCTTTAAATATGATACAAATATCGGAAGAAGAATCTTCAACTACAGCTCCTTGCGAAAAGACGTTAGGACCATAGAAATAAGATTCAATGCCTTTGCAATAGAGAAGAATATAATAAGTACATAGATCCCTTCCGAAAACACATTTTAACCGGTAACACATCATTGACAATGAAGAACTAATGTAACTAATGATCAAAGGTACAAAATTCCGTCTTATTTTCAAGGTCTCCATAAAAACATTTTCAAAAGTTTTCTGAATGATATGGATAATTTTTGCCTAAAACTTGCCGCCAAATTTGGTATACCAGTGCAAATCTTCAACGAATGGAAATGGTCAATACACTTCAACTTTAAACAGTTCATAAAATAATTACAAAAACGACAATTTTAATTACGAAAAACTATGACTACCAAAACATTAAGGATAATATCAAAGCTCTGCAAGAACGATTCATCATAACCCCTATTGATAAAGCTCCTTTAAACTTTGCAGTTATCTGCAAAAAAATCTATCTCGAAATCTTAGACAAAGAACTAAAATCATCAGAAACCTATAAACTCAATAAATCAAATATTATCACTATTAAAAAAAATTTCAGCTCTAATGAAAAAATTAGATGCCATAATGCAAATAACAATCTATCATATATTGTTATCTATCCAAAGTTTCATAAACAGCCAATTAAATTCAGATACATCACCTGCGGCACTAACACCTGCTGGAACAAACCAGGATTCATTTTTTTCGAAACGTCTTAATATCATCCTAAATCATATTACGAAAGAAAGATTTTACCTGGATAATCAAAACCAATAACAAAGTAATTGTATTCCTTAATAATAACAAAATTGATACAATAGAAACCTACGACTTTCAAGAACTTTTCACAAGTTTTTCATTAAACAATTTGCAAGAGGTAGTAATGAACTATTTCTATGAACTAAAAAATCGTTTTAAAATCCCATTAACTTTCTGGAAAGACTTCATCAACTACTGCTTATTCAATAACTTTACCTTTAACGGAGCAGATATTTTCTAACAAATAAAAGGCATCCCACAAGGAACAAATTTCTCATCTTTACTAGCAAAACTTTTTCTCCACTTCTTCGAAAGAACTTTCGTTTTAAATCTTAACTCTGCCTTCCGATTTATTAACAATCTGATAATTTTTAATTTTCGAGACTTCAGCTCTATTAGCAATGACATCTACCCAGAAGAACTCAAACTAATTAAAACCAGCAACAATCAATCTCCAGCAATTTTTCTTGATTTATGCTCAGATTATCAAAGCGACTTAAAATTTTACATTCACGACAAGAGAAACAAATTCAAATTTACGTTAATAAATTTATTTTCTGGAACTCTAATATCTCATATAAAATCTACAAAAACACAATTATCGATCAACTTATAAGAATCAACAAAATTTGCAATAACACTAATTCTGCCCGAAAGCAAATCATGCACTTAAGAAATAGCCTAAACATTAATAAAATTACCTCCTCTCTTTACAAACCTCTGATTAATAGATTTAAGATGTAAGTAAAGGATTGCTTATCAGAATAATGTCGACGCGAAGTTTAATCATCGACTCAAGTCGATAAGGTCAGATATGTTACCTCGAAAACGCATCTTTAAGACATGTTTCACATTTTATTAATTTCCTTCATTATTTCTCTACGCTTTCTGTAGTTATTGCTTTTCTATTTAATCTTTATCGTTCCGAACATGCTATATTTCCCTGACAAAAGCCAAAGTTAAGCGCGAATCTTGTAACTCGATATGCTGTATACAACCCTTCAACGCCGGTCTGCGCCATAGCCCACCGCCACCTTCTGGTACGTAAAATTTATTCATAGTTTTATCTCGTGTTATATCACATCGTACTTTTGTTTTTAATTATTCAAAACTTTTCACTCTGTTTTTGGTTTGACATTAGGGATGAAAATGAGTGTTTTAGGCCTTACGGCATCACTGATTGCTAGAAAATATCAAACTTTTTATATTTTAGCAATTCACAATGACTTCTTCCTCTGAAGAAACGTCATTGTGCTTTTATTGAGTTTTCATTTTAGGGTTTACACTCTATCTACCACAGCGCTTTTGGAATTGTAGCTTTTAGCGCATTCATTGGGTATGTGTTTTATCTTTTTTTCATCTGATACTATCCGCATTTTTATCTTTACTACTATAAGCCTTTCTATCTTTACTACTATTCGAATTTTTATTTTTACTCGGATATACTTCCAATTCGTTTTTTCATATCCTTTCGAATTTGATATGAAAGTTTATTTTATTTTATTGTTTGCTTACTTTATATATATATATACTAGCATATACAAAAACAGAAAGAGTTTTTAATTTTAAAGATTTCTCTTCAGTTAGTAGGGATATTTAACAAAAACTAACAAATAATATTAACAAAAAATTAACAAAAACTAACGATAATAATTTTAAAGCTATTTTTCTTGATCTTGATATTGACAGTCATAAAGGATTAAATTTAAGTATTTAAGACAAAAGAAATGAATTTAAATTTAATGTTCATAGGTTTAATTTTTGGAATTCTAATATCTCTTTTAAGATCTATAAAAACACAGTATTACATCAATTACTTAAGATTAAAAATATTTGTAACAATTCAGAATCAAAGAAAAAACAAATTGAGCTTCTCAAAAACAATCTGAACTCCAATAAAATTCCCGATTCTCTTTATTTACCCTTATTCCACAGCGTTTTGTAGCCCTCCTGTGGTCAGGCCCGAGAAATCACTGCGAACTTTTCTCCCCCCATAACGGCAGACCCGAGACTGTCTCGGGAAAGAAAATTCCCTTATAAGTGTCAGTCCCGAGATTTTCCTTCTACCAGTTTTTCTCTCCCCCCCCCTCCAAGTGTCACGCGGCGACACAATGAGAGGGAGTGTCTGCGGTCAGGGGAGTGTCAGCTTCAATAGATCTAATCTTTCAACACATATTTCGTTTAGCAGAGTAAAATTAGGACCAGATATCCCATGGCCCTGGAGTAAAATCGAAAGCGCACTCAGTTGCTACTGTTTAGATTTAGAAAGTAAATGTGTATCCAAAATGAGTGTCAATTAACGAGCATAAAATTTAACGCTTATAAACACATATACGTATAATCTTAAACACGTATACGTATTATTTACACATATAAGTATTATTATTATCCTGATCTATAAGATTTTAAAATTTTCTGAATTAAGAAATGTTTCTAATTTAAAAAAACAGAGAAATATAAAATTAAAAATTAAAAAATTGACAATTTTCTCTTTTATATATTACTTTCATTTAAGAACTTTAGAATTCAAATTGCTTTTTAGACTTAATTTTTGAATATAAAATACTATACATATATACAAGATTTGCTTAACATGCTAGTACGTTTATACCTTTCAGTGAAAACTTTCCTTGTTTTCATTTATTAGTGTATTTAAAAAGGAT
Organism: Araneus ventricosus; assembly: GCA_013235015.1. Classification (NCBI taxonomy): domain Eukaryota; kingdom Metazoa; phylum Arthropoda; class Arachnida; order Araneae; family Araneidae; genus Araneus; species Araneus ventricosus. The sequence goes on along the minus strand of BGPR01004546.1, from coordinate 2,810 downwards.
AATGCACAAAATGCATGTAACCAACGTGTTGAGCTGTTTCATTCTGAATAGATTAACATTGATTATATAAAATCGTACATTTTCTTAACATAATATTTTGTTATCATTGGGTATTTTAAGGCAGTTCAGCATTATATAAGATTCTAGCTTGGGATTTTTTGAATAATAAAATCAAATAAATTTCTTCCTTATTTTTATGAACACACACAAAAGAGCAGATAAAACTAATTTAATGGCAACTCAGCAAGTAAATTTATCCCATAGAACAATTATAAAAAAGAGCATAACCTAAGGGCATCTATGGTAAACCTACAGAATGGTATTATAAAACAAGACGATTAAACAAAATATTGGAAGATTTAAATACAATACAAATTTATTTTTTTCTAAAGGATATAAAAAGTATAACATTTTTATGAATAACTAGGAAACAATGTGGTATAATAAAAATAAATGCAGAATGCCGAATATATAATTAAGAATTTTAATGCAGTTAATGATTATAAAAGATTCCAGCAGGACATTTTTTCGGATTTATCAAAACCTATTAGAAGTACATCGCATATGTACAATGCGTGGCGAAGGGGATATATGGTCAGATCTGTCAGCAAATTTTTTTTAAAAAATCGAATGTGATATCTTATTTTGAGCTTCAACGGTATTTGGATTCAGCAGTAAATAAACAACGCTAAATTTAAATTCCTAAGTCAGCATTTTTGAGAAATGTATTACTAACATTTAGTTAAAACTTCTCCAAATAAAAATCTTACCGATTACGATATTGGTAAAACTATGTTTGTTGCTCAGAGAAAATATCGATTCTGACTTACATGAACGCGAATCGTCAGAGTTGACATTTTGTCATAATGCAAAAATAGTATTTCGTATCTATGACAAAATCGATACAAAAATAGTTCAAAATATGGCTAGCGAATTCGCAAAGTGTGATTAGGTTGATATATTTTGCAAGGAAAAGTCAAGTAGATTATAAACGACAAATTGGCAATCTTGTAAAGAGGTCAAAACTCTTTGACTAAAAAAATTAAAACAAAACAATTTTATTTAACTATAAAGCATTTTTAAAAGTTAATAATATGAATAATATTTTTTCACAGTATCCTTCACGAATTCCAGGATCCGATGCTGTATATATTTAGTAAATAAAATTTAAATATTTAAAATTTAACCAATTACAACTTAATTAATTAATTTAATGTTAATAATTGTTTTAATTACGTTATTCTTAATTTTTGAGATTTCAAAACACGGAATTTTTTTTCTATAGTAGTCCCCCTCTTAACGGATTCCTAGATCCACCCTTGATTGCAAATACTAAGTTATAAAAATTTAACGAAAGAAATCTTATTCACATGCAGATAAACACCAGAAATAGTTATCTCGTAATCGACAGAATAAAAATATTTTTACAAATATGTAGTCAAGAGAATCTCATGAAACTTACAGATTTAATTTGTAACAATAAGACTCATATCAAAAAAAATTTAAAAAGTTAGCCTTCTAACTTAAGGTTTATGTAGGGTTTTAAGATAAAATTCTTAAAACGTTCCCCGGTTCCCATTCCGACCTCAAAAAAGGGTCTTCTTACAAAGAGGTCTTTTCACAATAGATCCTTTCACAAAGATCAAAGTTCAATAGAAGTCATCTGCCACTGCCGCCCAATGACAGGTCTAATAGCCCCCATACGGCGCGCAAATGACCGCAGAAGGGGGAATACAATCCTTTGTCCAAACCCTGACAGTTTATAGAGAAGAGCTGTTCTTTCGGCTTGACGATTTCGTTAAACTTAGCAATTTGAATGCCTGCCGCCAGGAGGGTTAAAAAAACCTTTGTTATTTCTGCATTTATTCTATTTGCCTTTGATCTATTGTATTTTACAGTTGATCTCATTTTGGTTAATTGTCTATTGTTTGTTTTCTGATACTCGTAAAAATGTTCACGGACAGCAAAAGACTTCTAAGACTCTTCACTTCTCACTCCTAGTAAAATATTTACCTCGACTCATGACGTTAAATTTTTTAGCAGTTTTAAACGATGTTCGTGATGCGTGCGTTGCGTCTGTTTCCTTTGTCTCTTCTCTAGTGGACTATTGTTTGAGTTTTGACATTTTTTTCTTCATTTTTGTTTTGCTTTGTTGGTTATGAGGTTGAGTTTCATGTGTTTTATTTCAAATGGACTTGAGCTTTTTATTTTTATTATTTTTATTCCTACTTTTTCAATTGGACTCTTATCTCTTAGCTTTGTTTCCTTATTTCAAACTATGGTTTCTGTTCGGTGTTCCGGGAAAACAAACTTTTCTCAGCAGTATTTCTAGAGTTTGTGATTAGAAAAGAACGAATTTTTTTATATTTACGCCCGTACGGGATATCCCTTGCTGGTGACGCGTCCCGGAAGTTGGCGTTTTGTTCCCTTTTTTGTTGTTGTTTTGGATTTCATTTATGACATGGTTTTGTTTCCTTTTGCTAATATATATATATATAAGGTATTTGATCATGCTTAGCGTGGAATAGCTTCTGTAATCTAGCTACTTATTTTGTTAACTACTAAATTTGTTAACTATCAGGGTTTAGATGTTTATATTCTCTTTGACAACGATCATTTGTATTTTCATGATTCGGGTGACAAGGCTAACTCTGTATTTTATTACTTATTTCTGTTTAATCAATGAATTTCTCCATATGAAGGTATAATTAAAAAGAATTTCGTCATTTTTTTCCTTTAGCTTTAAGGTCCATTGACACAAGAATTCTTTGAAGCGTCTCAATTTAGTTCTAGCATGGAGGTAATATTAT
>BGPR01004545.1:53567-107217 GCA_013235015.1 Araneus ventricosus | reverse complement strand
TGGAAAGTAATTAATGCAAGTGATAATATTTTTTCTTCAGTGCATCACATATTTGTTGAAAGTTCAAATATTTTTTTTCATGATGAATAAATTTAATTCTAGCGGAAGAAATTTTTTTCGCGTGCAGTATATTTGTTATTAGTGGAAAATATTTTTATCAAAGCGAATTTGATCCAAAGTAAAGTGCAAATAATTCCCACCCTTTCTGAAATCAATTATAAATATATTGGGTGCCGAAAAAAATAAAAATACTTGTCAATATCTGTGTGTGTGTGATGGAAGGGTAGCGCATTATTGACAGGTGTATGTTACCGACCATTTTCTATATGCAAATAGTGGATGTATTAGTCTGTTGTCACATCCCGTCATGAAACTGTGATTGCACCGCCTTTTTGTATCACAGCGCAAAATGTCAGACCTAACAGACAAATGGGTGGCTCTCGTATGGTTGGCGATCGGTAACAATAACAATGAATATTGTGAGGGTTTCTCTACCTACAACTCGAAGATCTTGACTGCATACAGTACGCAAATGAAAATAAGTTGAGTCAAGAATAATTGTGGACGAAAATCAAAGCTAAGCGCAAAAGATCTTCGAATGTTGAAGAGGATTGTGTGAGCAAAGAGAAGATGGCCGAAGCCTAAATGCTTGCAGAACTCAACCAGGATCAGGAATCTATTGCAGAGGAGCTATTCCGAAGCAAGTTCTGGTTGACATGAATGCAGAACGTCGTCTTTAGTCGTGCCGGGACCATACACACTTGTCAAACGACACATGGAATAAAGTGATATGGTTCGATTAATGGTTGTTCGCTTTGTGTTCCTCAAAAGGACACGTGAACATCTGGAGAAGACCGGATCGCCTTCATCCAACTATAAAGCATGGCGGTTGCTCAGACATGATTTGGACAGCGATCTTGTGGTTTTCTGCAGTCCCCATCATCCCCCTAGAAAGATGAATAAATGAGAGTTATTTAGACAAATATTTACACCTTGTTGTGACACATTGTTCCCATCTGGAGATGGAGTTCTACAGAACCATAACTGCCAAATACATGAAATTAGACCTGTCAAGTCTTGATTTTCAGGCGCTGGAATTACCATTCTTGCTGGGTAGAGAGAATTAAACGTCTTTTTTAATTTGTATAATTGAATTACTCGATGCATTCAGGTCGTTATATCTGTTAAATGTGACCCTACTCCTTATTAATAAAGCTATCTGTATTCGTTATTGGTGTTTGCATTATCTTGTCCACCTGTAAGCTTCTTTTCTAAAACAGGGCAATTTGAAGACAATAAATAAAGGACTTTTGTAAAATCTTGTATAAATATTTTCTTCTGCTGTTTGTGGACATGAAAAATCATTAATGCAGAGAACGCTTAAAAGAAAATTTGAAGCCATTATTCTTGTGTCTGAAAGCGGAAAACATGCGACAGGTATATTGTTTTCTCATGTAAATGTACTCCCGAAACTTTTGTCCAAACGCGTTTCTCTAATGGTTTCAACTCCTTATCGATTTTCATTGCATTATTCTGCAGACATTAGAGTACATAGATTCACGAAACACTCTACACAGATTGTTACTAAAGTCTTCTAGGTCTAAAGCTATATTGTCTATTAATAACAAGTAATAGACAATATTGCTATTATAAGCATATTCGTAACTATTTGTGATGAAAGGCAAAAATTATCAATAAGAGATAATTCAGAAAGGACGTCGAACCATAAGAAAGTTGATGATTATGATGACAGATTTTCAATGAAAAGTTATTAAAGCGGTGCATTTTAGTTTTATTATATTCGTTTGAATAAAAAATGTGTAATGACATAAAAGAAAATTTTTACTCGCTCTTTATGGTTTAATATTTAATTCATTTTTGTTCTGTCGATTTCTCTGTTTTATATAATAACTGGCCGCCTGTGGAGAGCACCTGGTTCGCCTGTATTATTGGGGAAAGAAAAGTTTCAGTAGAGTCTTTTGTCCATAGCTTGGTCTTAATGTCTATAAAAGTATTGTCAATTCTGTAAAGTGAATCTGCCCCTGTAAAGTATTTTTAAATTAAAAATTTCGACAAGCGTGTTATTCGTCCGACTTTATCGACTTACATCATACATGTTCATTGTGCTATTTCCCGACTCAGCTTCCTCTGCAGATACTGTACTGAAAGAGCAAGCGGCGATTCGCATCGTCTACAAGGTTTAGTTCCTTACGTAAAAAATAATAACCATTTTCCACTACGAATTAAGGTGCTGTATTCATTCGTAAATACTAATTCAAATGTTTCTTTTAAGTTAGGAATAAACATTAGCTTTGTTTCTGATTTGTAATTTTTCCATTATTTTTTAGTAAAGACTTTTCAGGAAATTATAAAAAAGTTGTTAGAATTCCTGAGGTTGCACTGTATCTGTTGTCCCACCTAACAGTTGAAACGGGAATTCATTAAACTTCAACTAATCCGATAACTTACTGTATCGAAATAGGCTCATAAAATATAGAAGAATAATAAGTGAAATTAACCATCATACCAGATTTTGGAATAATAAGGAATATTTCATAATTTTTGTTTACAGATTAAATAAAAATAGTCTGTGCATAATAATCAGAGGATAAAACTTCAAGTTAAAAGAGCGATAATATAATTATTTTATATAACATTAAATTTTTTTACATATTACACAGAACAAAATATTGCAGGAATGTCAATAAGTATTTATAAATGAACGCAATATAAAAAATTAATTAAAGTAAGGAAGTGAATGGAGAATTGAAATTAAATTTAATTTTGAATCTCTTTGATTATAATTAAACTTCTACTAAAAATGAAATATGCAGATTAAAAGTTAAGTAATTGTTCATAAGTAATGAAATTTCTGAAATTCTGCCTGGAATGTATTATATGCTTTATTGATTAATTTATATGCTTTTGAACAATCCCAGCTTATACCTCCTATTGCTGTTTATATTTAATAAATCAATTTTGAAGTTATTTAGTTCTCATTATGCAAATTTGAGAGGCATGAGCGCTTACCTCATTTAAGGCAACCACTGAATATCTTTTAATCTGATAAATTTTAAAGAAGTATAAATCTTCAATAAAATTTTATAATTTACAACAATATGCCATCTTCTTAAATAGATTTTAAAAACACGGAGATTCATCATCTTTACTCAATACAACGTTTTCTTCATAAACAACAAAATTAAAAGTATGAAAAAACGAATATTTTATGATTGAGAGTTTTAATTAAGCATTCCACAGGATCACGAAACAGTTAATTAAATCTAACCTAATAAATACCATCATGAGTTTCCGGAAAATATTTCTATGCACGTTTCTGCTCATAGAATAAATTAGATTTTTTTTTTGGATTTTCTGAAGCGCTGAATGAATTTATAAAAGCTTTTAGTTAATATTCTCCGGTACGATTCCGACACTTTTCGTTCCTCTAAAATAAATTTCAGAGACGGTGCAGGCGAACTATCTTCCTCACGACTGTAACCAGAGCTGCATGGTGGAGTGAGACCCCAAAAAAATATTCTGAAATTCTTTGAGAATGAAGTGTTCTTTAAGAAAGCCCGTCGTACATATGAGTTTAAACATACAATATAAAAGGCTGCTTATTCTCATGAAGTTCTCTGCAGTTAATTAAAACATGGAACCTGAGATGGAAATTCGTATCCTAATTGCAAATAAATTAGGCTCCGATTCCTACACTAATTGTAATTATATTAGACCAAGTCGAAATTTTAGCGACAGTGACGTATGTGGGAGAGTTGAGGAATTCAAGAATTGTGTGTAATTCTGTGTGTGTGTGTGCACCCTAAAATTGAAATTATTCTTCTAATTTGTCATCGAGTATATTTAGGCTGCTCTTACAAAGTTTCAGTCATTAAATTTCAGTTGAATAGAAATTAAACCTCGGGTTGTCATGCTAAATTCATTCTTAAGCGTTTTTTTAGCCACTGCAGTAAATTAATGAATAAATGTGTTTTAATGGAGCCTTTAAGACATTTTCATTTTAATGTTAGATAAAGTGTATAAAACCAATATTTTAGCTAATATGTTGTAATGGGGGTATCGAATAATTTCCTCATATTTCTTTGCCACAACAGTATTAAATTTCATGTCAATCGGTTCATTTGTTAGATGCGTTTAAACGACTTTACCCAATCCAAGGGGAATAGCGTTTATTCATATATACACAAATTTTAGTCATCCTATGAGGAATATATGTATCCAGTGTCATCAAAATTGTCACAGATATATGAGAGTTCGTGCCAATCTGCCAATTTATTAAATATATTTAAAAGATTTTGCCCCACAATGTCCTGACGGATTGGTTTAGTTTTTGTTTAGCTGTTCTGGTATTTTTATTTGGCTAATTAGATGTAAGTGTACCAAATTTCATGAAAATCGTCTAAGCAGCCAAATCGTCAAGCGTCCCAATCGGCCAATTTATACATATATTTTGCAGACATTTTCCACCCTAACCTTAGAGAGTGGAATATGGCATATTTAACCCTACAGTACTTCAAGTCCGCTAATGTGAAACAACAGCACCAAGTTTCATCAACATCGCCAAGATTGTTAATTGGCCTATTTGGTAAATGTAATTTGGAGGCTTTATCCCACTGACTTAGGGAATATTTAACCCTACAATTCTTTAATTCCAACAGGGCAGAAGTGGAGCTGAGACAAACACATATATAAACATACGTTGAATTTTATTAAAGAGATTCATTTATGTATAAAATTATTTTTTAATCGGAAACACTTTAATTTTAAAAAAAGAAGGCTTCTTTGTTTTGCATTTCGGTATTGTCAAAAGAAATATAGCTTGTTGATTGCTAGTTTGGAAATTTTCCACTTGATCGGAGATTTCATATTATAATGCATATTTAATTTATAAGACATGTAAACGAAATACGAATGTATGGACAATTTTAAATGTTTTTCAAACATTTTCTTAGCTGAATATCTTTGAACAACTGAACAATTAAAAATGTTTTGCAAATATTTGTTAGTTGAATATCTTTCAAATTTAATATGGTTCTATTAATTCAACTTTTCCCTCAAATAAATAATAATTAGTTTTCCGCATCATGCTATTTATTACATTTGACGAATCTTATTAACAATATAAAATATTGGTATTATTTCTGCATAATATGAAATGAAGAAATAACACAAATATTTTTTATTATGTTTCTCATACACACCAATAGAAAATAGAAGTAATACTGAATGCATGGCTATTAGGATCTACATGGATTAGTACCATGACGGCAAAGCAGACTCCTAATAACATTCTGTACATCGCCTTTACGTCATAAGTGCTTTAGCTATAAATAAATCAATTGCTGTGTTACCTTCAAGAAGATTCTTTATCAAAAAACGTTTCTTCAGAACGTGAAAATATATAGATAAATTACGTATGCAAGTCAAAAAAATTATATTTTATTTTAGCTACAAGAAAACATCTTAAAATTCTAAGAACTCGTTTAGCATTTTAAAGAACAAACAGCTTTTATAATGGTGTATTTACCGAAGACCTTCCACACTACAAAAAATAAGATACAAAAGACAATTTGAGAACCCATAAATAACGAAAAAGTGAAACAAAAGTCAGAATATTATAGAATAAGAATATTTTTGATTATTGTTTCGCAACAGTTCCTTTAAGATATATAAGATATGATTACCATCGTTAACTCATACGAAATTCAGAAAAAGGTATTTGTTAAATTAATTATTTTGAAATCGACCGTTCTTTTCCATGATCTATTCAACGAATAAAGCTTCACGGGATGTCAGAGATTTTTAAGCAGTTCAGGAATTGTCATTAAAGAGTTCGGTAACTGCTTCAATCAACTCGAAACACATCTCGCATCAAAAGCCAAACAGTAAACAAGTATTCAAAATTCCGTCAGTAAGGAGAACGCTGATTGCTTGAGAGAAAATTAATGAAGAAACCAGTGACGCCTCTGCAAGTAATTTCAGAAACCGCTATTAATTGTGATGAAGCGAGCAAATGGATTGGATCCTTTAACTTCTGAAATCCTGACGCCTACATTTATAGGCAGCAAAGTAAATTATTGTTCATCTGTTCGTAGTAGAGGTAATGGAATAATAATTAAAATACTAATAATATTTTGCAAAATTGATTATCTCGATATGACAGTTGTTTCAGTTCTTATTTACACAGACTTTTCGGCTACATAGTGGTTTGAAAACGAGTAATGAATATTAGGTATCAGTGTCTTTCGAGAACATGAGGAGATCATCAGGCGTCACATGAAGTGATTGTTTTATTAGTTATTTATAAAGTAACGAAATAACTATTTTTGTGTTAATTGCTATGTTACTACACAGGTGTAAAAAATTAAGGAAAATTTCGTAAAATGAGAGAAATTTGCAATTAATACGAAAACTATGCTTCGAAATATGTTCTTTCCAATCGTGTGACATTTAATCGAGTATCATACACATTTTTCAGTGAAGATTCGGTCACGATTGCAATTAGGGGGAGCCACCAGAAAGGGATGAATGTGAAAATGTAGTTTGACCCATCCTGTTTCAAAGAAAGCTGATAACGAGATGTAACTTTTATCGAAGGTTATGTTGTAATGTGCATAATATTTACATGCATTTTCTTAAGCGTAGCACAAATATTGGGGAAGATATAAATGTTTCTTTAAAAAATCCCAAATTTGTCCACATGTGTTTTGATTATAACATACGGAGTTTTCATTCAAATTATTCGAAATTTGCAGAACACTTGACAAGATGTTACAGAAGTATTGTTTTAAACCTTGAAGTAAATACGTTGAATATTACAGGAAATATGAGTGTTTGTACTAAATAATTTTTTACTGCGCATGTGCGAGACGCAGCGGAATTTTCTTTCATAACTTCAAAGCCAGATATATAGAGCAACTTTTTTAAAAAATTCCAGTTGTATCCCGCTAAAATTCATAAACCTGTCGGCATTTCAGTGAGGTGAATTTAAATTTCTCTTTGAGAGAAGCTAAGTGATGAGGGTTCTTGTACAAACTAATATTTTTTAAATTTGAATCATCGAACAGTAACATTGATTTTAGGAAAATTGAATATCATGAATACCACCATCATGTACACTTATAAATTAAATACATTATTTAAATTGCATTTCTTCTAATACCATTCGGATATTCAAGTTTAGAAAATATCAGTTTGTGCAAGAACCGTCATCATTTATCTTCTATTTAAGATAAATTGAAATTCACCTAACTGAAATGCCGATATCCGCCTGAATTTTAATGGGATTCAATGGATTTTTTAAAGTTGCTCTATATATCTGGATTTTAATTTATGAAAGAAAAATCTCGCACATGCGCAGTAAAAATGTATTTAGTACAAACACTCATATTTCCTCTAATATTCAACGTATTTACTTGAGATTTTAATACAATACTTCTGAAACATATTGCCGAGTGGTCGGCAAATTTCGCATAATTTGAATGAAAACTCTGCATGTTATAAGCAAAACACATGCGGAAAAATTTGGGATTTTTCAAGAAAACATTTATATTTTCCAGAATATTTGTGCTGTGTTTATAAAAATAGATTTAAATATCATGCATAACAAAAATAACAATTTATAAAAGTTACATCTCGTTATCAGCTTTCTGTGAAACAGGATGGGTAAAACTCCACTTTCGCCTTCATCCCTTTCTGGTGGTCCCCCTAATTGCTCGCGTGACCGACTCTTCACTGAAAAATGTGTATGACGCTCGCTTGAATGTCACACAATTCTTCAGAACTGATTTTGAAGCATAGTTTTCGTATTAATTGCAAATTTCTCGCATTTTACGAAATTTTCCTTAATTTTTTACACCAGTGTACATAAAAAAATTGGATTTTCCATCTAATAAATTTAAATAATAATCACGATTCCATGTGATTTCGCAATGATCTCAATACTGTGGAAGACAAAAAAATCTTTGTTCTCTAATGTATAAAGCATTCAGTGGTGTAAACTCAAAATGATCAGTGCCCAAACGTTCTAACCTGGTAAACAAAAATCGTACAGTTTTAAGGAAGTTTTCACAATTTTTTTCTTATTTATTTATATTAAAATAACAGTGCCGGAACGCCCTTCGGGTTTTATTACACCCCTGAAAGGAATATGTTTTACGAAGAAGAATATGTAACAAACAGAAACATCATTTTACCACTATTTCGAAAATTTTAAAATTTTAATTTCTTCTTCTACTAGAAAGCACTAGAAAATGTAAGGATGTAGAGATTCTGAACTGAAAGGAAAGAATTTATTAGAAAAGATTACACATCCGACAGGATGTGGTGCAAAATTTACATTCCTAAGTTAAGTATTTTCCATGTTCAATAATCATGCGTTACCTTTTCCTGTTAATGCCCACGCTGAAATTGCTAATAATATATTGAGATGGAGATCATATATCCATTTCTTCCTTTATGCACACTTAGGTGTGCAAAAAGATGATTAGAAAAATACAAAAATAGCAAAATTGCCTTTTAAAATTTTTCAGGATCCTTCCCTTTTATTAAAGATTTAAGTAGAATCACCTTCCAAGATTTTTTGTTATTCTAGATCAAGCTCATTTATTAAATAAAGAAAATAAAGTTCTCAGAAGGTGAGACTTCAGGGTCTTTACTAGTTATTCAAAGTCCAGCAAAGTGAGTGAACTGTAACGAGAAATCGTATATCTTGAAGGCAGATGAATTTTAGAAGTTAAATAAATATTCATTGAACTTAAAATATTTTTATTATAAAGAGATATTGCACCTTCAAGCTTGATTAATTGGTTTGATTGTGTGAGGTATTATACATCTTCTCAGAAAAATGTTAAAACTTTCTTTTTTTCTCCTTGAAAAGGATAAAAAAAATTTAACTTGATAAGGAAATGATCTGGCTGGACTGAAAAAAATTGCTACAATAATTAAATAATTGTTCCAATTGATGAAATATCTTAATATAAAATAATAATTGAAAAAATAATGGGAAAAATATGATTTATAAAGAGAGTGAACTCATAATTTTACGTGTATCATAACAAAATTGTAAAATTTCTTTATTATGAAACTGAACTTTCGTATCGTACATTACCCAGATATTTTAGCTTGAAATAAGAGAAGGAAGACACTCAACAAAAGCAAAATTTGTCTGAAAATAAGACTTCTGAAAGTTTTAAACGTGATTTTGTTGGAAAAAAACGTGAAAAATTGTTTTCTATACATTAATATTTTATATCTTGCATTTCATATTTTAGCGGTTCCGGAAAAATAGGTCAAATAAACATCGTATACTTTAAATAACGGATATAAAAAAACAAATAAGCAATTTAAATGTCTGCTGAACCAAATGACTTGTACTTGTATAGAAACTTTTACACATTTAATAAAATTTCATAATAAATTGGTGATTTCAAAGATGGAGATTATTCTTTTTTGAAATAAAACGCTGCTGTAACTGAGGTCCTTTTCAAGCATCTGCCACGAATAAAGAACCCTTATCTTTCCAAATGGGACACCTACGCAAATAATACGACATATCGTGCATCTTATTACATATATATATATCGCGTTGTTTTTAAAAAATAACTGCAGGTTTTAATTATGTTATCTGTATTTATAAGCTTAATAGTAAACAGATTTCATAAATAGAAATTGCAATTAAATTTATAAAAGAACGATAGAAATATGTAATACGATACCCAATGCAAGTAGTATATCTTGCAGAAGAGCGCCCGCTCGTAGGGTATTCTGGGTATTATACAATGTGTATTATGCAATCACTTTTACTACAGCATTAATACATTTCCAATGACATTTATTAGAATGTCTATAATCCACTGTAGTTTAGTGTAACTAGATTGGCACACAGTTACAAAGCACAGCGTAGAACATGTCTTATCTGTAATATCTTTTGAATTTTATAGTATTGGCCTTAAATGTAAGTTTCAGTTATGAAACATCTGCAATGTTTTCGACTCCCTCTTACAATTCTTGAAAGGAGAACTGCTGCCTCTAGTTTGATAGCTTTTTTTGCCGTATAATATCAGCACATTATTATTGGGAATTTGTTCAAGGATATCCTTCAATTATTTATTGCCAATTAATAGATGTGTAGAATTCCAGTACTAATTATTATCAATCAAATAATCATAAAAATTTCTCTAAAGAAAAACCTACCTACCATTGTGGCTGTTTTGAAAAGTTAAATGTACATTAACAGAAAACGCGTATCAGGATAGAGTTTGAAATGTTTATATTAACAGAAACCGTGGATGGAGGACCGTGAGTCAGGATAGAGTATGACCGTCTACAAAATATCTACACAATATTTTCTCGGCGTATTCGTAAATTAGATGATGTGACTTGTGATCACTTTAGTTTTTCATGCCCAACATTCATGAATCTTCTTATAGTGGTAAATGTACGTAATGATTCATGACGATGTGATGACGTTGCACTCATCAAACTGAATTGAGACCTGCGTAGAAGGTGGAATGCGATGTACGACAAACATTCATTGCAGAAAAACTTAAACCTCTAAATAATAAAGACAAATAATTTACTATACAGCAATAATAAAATAAGGATGTAAATTTTTATGAGTTCAATAAATTGATTCTTACACACAAACGACAATGTAAGAAAGGTATAGATTCAATTAGAAATGCTATGTTTATTTTCCACACTTGAATACTAAACATATTTCAAAGTTACATTTAATATACTTTCGGATAGAACTTAAAGAAAGTATCGATACATATTCAGATGATACATAACAAAGGCGTTTCGACAATTTGTTTTTGGCATTCATTGCACATCACGCATATTGTTTAAGGGCATGACGTTACATCACAACATAAGACAACATACATATACAGTTGTAATGTGACCATGAAAACAAGCAAATTCAATCCATAAAAACATAATACGGAATGTAGTATTTTTGTAGAAATTTAATAATATTCAATGCAATAGAAAATTAATAATATTTGAGATTGAAATGCCTTTAAGACTTCAGAGGAAAATTAAAGATGAAATTATCGTTATAAGCATAAGATAAACTTGATATAGATATATTTGTTGAAAAAAGAAATTGCTGTAAAGTTTTTCTCTAAAAACTGATGGGTCAGGCTTGAATGACGATAAAATAATTGCTCAATTTTTTTAGACATTTAGAAAATTATTCAGAATATCTAAATACGTTTAATACTGTAATATTTTAAAAATACAAATGGTTCAAGAATTTCTCGTGCCATTGGGACGCGAGCTTTTTCATGTAAGTTTCTGTTCATGAAATTTTGTATGCTAGATCATTTACAAATTTTATGTTCCCCATTCTTGAAGGCTATATATATTTGCAATCCTTTCACGACTTCAATGTAAACTTCGATTCAAAAGAGAGATAATTGATCAATTTCTTCTTCAATTGATGATTTTTATAAATAAATAAATAATTCAGTATAAGATTAGAACCATCCCTTATAAATTTTTTAAAAATGACTTTTTTAGAATAAATGTTTTTTAATGCATATTTTAGGATTAAATTTGAGAGTGCATTTTTATAATAAACGTTATTTCAATGTATCTCGACACATCATCCTTTTGTATCCAACTGAAGTAGCAGCAAGTTGAAAGTTATAAAAACACTCGCTGCAGCAGGAAGAAAACTTTTCGTCAAAGTGAATATTCCACTGGTAGTACAAATAAGTTTTTCTTTTGATCTAATGAATTTCAGTAGCAGTTTTCCATCATCTTTTGTATCTTCTAAACAACGCAAAGTAAATGAAATCTCTTTGGCTCTCTTCTTCAATTTCTTATACTTTTCATAGGTTTCAGCGGCTGAATATGCTGTTAAAATAAAAGATCCACAGTTTAGTGTGTCGTGCACAGCTTTTACAAGAATGTAAATACTGTCCAAACATGTTTAAACGCATAGTACTTCGTAAAATATTGAAAAAAGTCAGAGAAGTTTGAACATATAAGAAAGAATATCTGAAGGGACATGACTGATTCGATAAGACATACGAAGTGGTGAATAATTAAGTGCTCGTTGTAAAAGTGAGAAAGAAATCATTTATCATTTGTTGATATCTGAGTTAGTCTAGTAGCGCATTCATCAAGTACTTTACTAGAAAAAGTGCACAAGTGAATATAAAATATTGAGAAGAGCGAAGAAGTAGTGTATTGAAGTGCCGCACATGAAAGAAAAAAGCACGTCATAAATGTTGCTTTCAGTGGATGGTTTGAAACATTAACCATTTCAAAAGTTATTCGCTTAAACTTTTTATCAGTAAAGGATTGTTCCCTGCTGTAAAGAACAGCAACAGCTATAATTAAAACCAAATTTGATGAAATTATTACGAGAATAATAACGTTAAAAATTGGCACTTGTTTTCTCAGAATTGAGACAGATCTTTGTTCAAAGAAAGCGAAAAAATTCAGTATTATTTGTAATTGGTTTCTTTTCAAATAAAATGCAAAATAGGCTGCTAAAAGAAATATGCGGTAGAAAATCCTGGTAAAGGCTACTTTTACGCAATGGAAATCAACACCTCTGTTTGTTAACTCTATTATACTTAAAATAAGTTTATAGAACTTACCAATTAGAAACCAGATTGTAAAAACCTTTTGTAAATACTTTAGTATTGGTCTTCCTTCTGTAGTCTTTAAGCCTGGTATTCCGAAGATGTGTATAATTTTCAGAAGAATGTTTGACATCATCTTACAATTTCTTGAAATCAAATCTTAACAATTAAATAAATTCTATAATTCAAGTAAATGACCCGAATTTATAGTTTAGAAAGAAATACTTTATAATGCATTCAGTTCTTAATTGATTTTAGTTTTATATGCAAATTTAAATATATGAGCTCATGGAATGGACCCCAGAAACTATTACTTATGTAGTGAGCGTTTGATTTGTCGCAAATATAACCAAAATGACGCAAAGAAGTACGGCATATGTAATGATTCAAAAATTATCATATAGATAAGAAATTGGGAAGAGAAATATTAATGATTAAAATGATAGATTTTCGATGAAAAGCTATTACAGTAATGAATTTTAACTTCATTGTGTTTTATGAAATAATACCTGCATTTAATTTACATGGAATCGATTTTCTTCTTATAAATAGAGGATGTTACACATTTGTGTTTTGTTCTTCGTTTTTTGTGAGATAGATAAATTTTGAGTGTTTCTATTGATCTTATAAATATTGAATTTATCTAATTAATTAAGTATGAGATGTATAATATATTTCTATAGGTTTCATATTTGTTGAATTTAGAATTTGTGAAGAAGGGCATATGGTTTTGGATATTTTTCTGTAGAAATCTTTCATAAATTTATGAAATTTTCCCAGTGTAAGATAACTAATTAATCAATGTTTATTTGGGAACAGAAATGTTACATTTCTATTTAATATATGCTGAAATTAAAGAATATTAAAATAATCTAATATCAGTCTTACACTTAAGCAAAAATTTCCAAGAATATATATATGCTAGGAAAATATAAGACATAAACTAGAAGAAGGTTTCAATTTTTTATGGTATGAAATTCAGAAAACATATATGCACAGAAAAATAAATCGTGAAAAATATAAAGGAAGTAACTGCATAGAGAATGATTGATTGATTGGTTGGTTTTTTATGGCACAAGGGCCAAGATTGGCCAAGCTGCGCCAAACTCATGATAAGTTCTAAACACAAATTTTAATCCATAAAGCTCAAGTGAGGTCTAAAAAAAGCAGGCAAGATGAAATGAAAAACTAAATGCTATGTATAAAATTTATGTCATGGACAAAGGAGAAAACATTTGCATTGTAGTGTTCACCAAGTATGTCTCTTAAATCAGGATAAGCCTTTCCGAAGTACTTCCGCCGTAAAACGCGGTATTTAGGGCACTCGCATAAATAGAGAAGCAAATACGACACATACAAAATAAATTATTGTACCTGTCCGTTTCTCGTGCAATAGTAATGTCTCACAATGGATTCACTGTAAAGACTAACGCATTTGGCTTGATCTGAATTTTTGTTTCACCTTTAATTGGTTCCACTGGGGGCACTACGAGTACGTGGATGAGAAACCGCCGGAGAAGCAAGAGGGGTCTCGCCTCTCTGGTACTGATGGCTGTGGTTGTGTTGGCCACATCCCGATGGCGGGACGTGCCTCCTACAGGTGGGAATGGTGCAGGGACGGTGATGGCCATTTTGTAACTGACGATAGTACCCGTGTTACCCTCGCGTTAGTCCTTTCATTCAGATGCACCGCAAGGCTTCGACCTAGATCGATTCGATTTGTTTTGAATATCCTCTAATTGTGAACTTAATGCTTGCAGTTTGTTACATCCTTGATATTCAACAACACTTGGCGCAGTTCAGGTGTTGTCCTTGTCATCTGAGTGCGGTTAAAAATTGCGGGGTCCGTCCAAAATATCCCTCGTGTTGCTTCAAAAATTGGACGTTAATATAACTAAACTGAACTAAATTAAACTAAACTAAACTTTGAAATTTATTGCACATCAGAATCGAAGTTAAAAGCCACGACGTTGCATAAGAAAATAAGACAATATGAAATTACAGTTGTAATGTAACCATTACAACAAAAAATTGAATCCATTAACAAATTGCACGGAGTAAAGTCATTTTGTAATAAGATGCTAAATGAATGCAATAGATAATTTAAATAATTTCATTATCGTAACGCATGTCATTGTTTCAACACGAAACTAAAGTTCAATTGATCGTTATAAACATAACCTAAATCTGATATGGGAATATTTGTTTGAAAAATAAATTGTCGTAAAGTGTTTCGCTAAACACTGATACCTCAGGCTTGAATAAAGTTCAAATTTTTCTTCGTTTTGTTTTGTTCGACCTTTAGGCAATTATTTAGAATATCTAATTAAATAAAATCATGAAATATCTTAAATATATCTGGTTCTAAATTTTTTCGTAACATTCGGACCTCAGATTGTCAAGTAACTATCAGTGCATAAAATTTTGTGTTATATCCTTCACAAATTTTTTGTGCCACATTCTTGGAGAGTATATATATTTGTACACATCATTGGAGACTTATTCATAAACTTCGTTTCAAAATAGAGATAATGAGTGGTGAATTTTTCATTTAACCCTTTCTAAGGTTTTTGGAAATATACATCAAATTAAATTCATCAATTTTTAAATGCAGTTTTTAAGTTTGGCAAAAGTATTCACTAAATGTTTCAATGAGACAAATACTTAGATGTTATAATTTATTATCTTAAATCATAACGAAGTTCCTTGCCTTGGTAATTAATCAATAATTAATAAAAAGAATTAGAAAAAATAATGCCATCCAAAAGCAAAATAAATTAATTCATTTTCCTAAATTCATCTTAATCCCAAAGATATTTAATTATATATCTACTAGAAAAAATTGCTCTTTAAAGGGATAATTGTTTGATATTCCAAATATAAAAAAAAATTAAAGAATGCACCGTAATATTGGAGAGAATCCTTAATAAACATTTTAAGGATGTCTGTTTTAGCATACTTTTATTTTCAAAACATATTTAAGGATTAAATTCGAAAGTGGGTTTTAATAACAAATTTTGCGTTAATGAATCATTTTCTCATCCTTTTCTATCCAACTGAAGTAGCAGCAAGTTGAATGATATAAAAACACTCGCTGCAGCAAGAATAAAACTTTTCGTCAAATTGAATATTCCGCTTGCGGTAAAAATAAGTTTTTCTTTTGATTTAATAAATTCCAGGAGCATTTTTCCACCTGTTTTGGTATCTTCCAAACAACGCAAAGCAAATGAAATCTCTTTGACTCTTTTCCTCAATTTCTGATCCTTTTCATAGACACCAGCAGCTGAAAATGCTGTTATAATAAAATATCCAAAGCTTAATGTGGAGTACACAAATTTTACAACAATGTGAATGCCGTTCACGCTTGTATAAAAGCCTAGTGCGTTGGAAAAAATTGAAAATATGTCACAGAAGTTTGAACATATAAGAAAGAATATCTGAAGGGACATGGCTGATTCAATAAGACATATAAAACAGTGAATAATTGTGTACTCATTGTAAAAGAGAGAAATAAAACCTTTATCATTTCTGGATATCCGAGTTAGTCTAGTAGCGCATTCATCAAGTATTTTACTCGAAAGAGTGCATAAGTAAATGTATAATAATGAGAGGAGCGAAGAAGTGGCGGATAGAAGTACCGCATTGGAAAGGAAAAAGCACGTCATAAATGTATCTTTCAGTGGATAGTTTGTAACATTCACCATTTCAAAAGTCATTCGCTTAAACTGTTTATCAGTAAACGATGGTTCCATGCAGTAAAGAATAGCAACAGCTGTAATTAAAACCAAATTTGATAAAATTATTACAAGAATAATAACGTTAAATATGTGCACTTCTTTTCTCAGAATTGAGGCATAACTTCCTTTAAAGAAAGCGAAACAATTGAGCATTCTTTGTACTTGATTTCTTTTCAAGTAAAATGAAAAATAGGCTGCAAATTGAAATATGCGGAAACAAATCCTGGACAAGGCCAATTTTACGCAATAAAAATCATCACATCTGTTCGTTGCATCTATTATATATAAAAGAAATGAATGGAAAATGGCAATGAGAAACCAGATAGTAAAAAACTTTTGCAAATAATTTAGTATTGGTCTCACTTCGGTATTGTGTAAGCCCATTATTCCTGGTATTCCAATGACACGCATAACTTTCAGAAGAATGTTTGATATCATCTTCCTTCTAAACGAAATGGAATCTTAAAAATAACTTGAATTGTATAATTGAAGTAAATTCCTGGAAATAATTGTTAGGAAAGAAATACTTTCTAATTAATTGAGGTTTTTATTAATTTTTATTTTTTTTAAGGAAATTTTATATAAGAGTTCAAGGAATGCATCCCAGAAACTGTTTCTTACGCGAGATTTTGATTCGTCGCAAATGTAGCTAAAATGGCACCAAAAAGCATGTAATGTATAATAATCAATAAATTATCATAGAAATAAGAAGTATTGAATGAAACTATTGATTATTAAAATGATAGATTTTCGATGAAAAGCTATTACAGTAATGCATTTATCTTCTTTGGGATTTCTACAATGATACTTGCCAATATTTTACCTGGAATAGACATTCTTTTTATTAATTCAGGATGTTACACATTTGTGTTTCGTTCTTTTTTCTTCGTGGCATACATAAATTTTGAGTGCTCCTATTGATCTGTTAAGTAATGGATATAATTAATTACTTGAGTGAAAGATGTGTCATATTTTTATAAACATGAAATCAGCTGAATTTTGAATTTCTGAAGAATAACATTCGTTTTTCCATTATTATTTGCACAAATTTTTCAAGTTTTTCCATGTCATGAGTTTTTCCTTCAGTTTGTGATAAGGGATGAATCAATGTTTATTTGGAACAGAATGTTACATTTCTATTTAATGAATACTGTTGAGTGGCGTTTTAGTAGTAATAGAGAAGCGGACTGTATTCGTTTCGAATTGCTTTTATTCTGCTCGTCATTAGCGTAATGGCTCTCTCTTGACGATATGTTACAAGGTATGCGAGGTGGCGGATAGTTCCGTCGCCAAAGTTGGCGAGCGCGATACAATACGGAACATCCCGCGCGGCGTTGAAATATTTTACGTATTTCGAATATTACAAATAGAAAATAACATTATTCAAAATAAACGCAAGAAAAATTAATTAATTTCAAATTTACAGTTGTTTGAAAATACACACACACACAAAAAAGAAAAAAAAATTGACATTGGAAACAATTAGTTATTTTGCAGGGGATTGTCTTTTATTGGTAAAATACCAATTTTTGATAGTGGTCTCCTGTAGCTACCATTGAACGTGCGTACGTCCACTACTCTGATGTTCCCATCAAGGGCTGGAATCGACTTAATAATCCTACCTATCACCCAATACAGGTAGGGATTTGAGGGTCTTTAATAACAACCATCATACCAGGAATAACACTAGGCTGTTTAAATAACCATTTCGTGCGCTGTTGTAAATTACTTAAATAGCTGTTTTGCCAGCCTTTCCATATGATTTGTACATATTTCTGCGTTTTCTGCCATTTATTAAGAAGGTTGTCCTTCTTGTCAGTTACGTCAGGTTCAGGGATAGCATTTATGGGTTTTCCTATCAGGAAATGGCCTGGATACTTAGAAATCTCCTATATCAGTTGATAAGGGAGCGAGAGGTCGCGAATTGAGGATGACCTGAATTTGAACTATTACAGTTAAGAATTCCTCTAGCGTTAATTTTGAGGAGCCTACAACTCTTTTGAGGTCATACTTAAAGGATTTAACTCCTGCCTCCCAGAGGCCACCAAAATTGGGTGCAAAAATTTCCATATTCCCTCTGGGGCTAACATGTTTGCAATGGTTTCATTTTTTATGACGAGTTTGTATAGGCGTTATAGTTCTGCTGAAGCACCTGTAAAATTCGTAGCATTATCGCTAAAGAGAATTGAACTTTTGCCACGGCGTGCAAAAAATCTTTTTAAAGTAGCAATTATAGCGTCGGCAGTCAAATCTGAAACAAAGTCTATGTGAACTGCTTTAGTTGCCATACAGACAAATATGACAACATAGACTTTCTGATATGTACCCTTTCTCTGTCCCTAATATTGGATTAGAAATGGGCCACATAAATCTAGTCCTGAGTTTTGAAAAGGCGAACTTGGCGTTACTCTCTCTGGAGGCAGATCCCCCATAATCTGATTGGCCATAACTGGCTTATTTTTAAAGCATTCTACACATTTATGAACGACCTTCCGTGTTATGATTCTGCCACCGAGAGGCCAATATTTTAAGCGCACCGTATTTAATAAGGTTTGTTGACCTACATGAAAATCCCTTTTGTGATAGTACTGAAATATGAGTTTGACTAACTTATTACCAGCATGCAGAATAATAGGATGATTTTGGTTGCAACTGACATTAGAGTAAGAAATTTTACCCCCTACCCTAATACAACCATATTTATCAATAAAAGAATTAAGAAATTTATCTTACTTGACTGAGAAACCGGTGATCCCTTTTTTAAACAAGCTATCTCTGGAGCAAAGTATCTTGCCTGAAAATGGTTAATAAGAAATATTTCTGCCTTACCGTATTCTTTAAGGGTGAGTGAATCCCTTTGTTTTACACCAGATTTACAATTAGTAATAAACCTGAAAATAAAGGCTAGAATTCTAATTAATTTATGAAAATTATTAGTGAGATCAAGTAAATTATCTATGAAATTAGAGTCAATATTTAATTTTAGAGTCAATTTAAGAATCGTTTTAAGTTCGTTGGAATATCAATCATCTGTCACAAAACTGGAAACCCGTAAGCTGTCGGGAGTAGATGCAGTTAAATTCTCAAAATCTGGACCTTTCCACCACAAGTCGTTAGCTGCAAGTGCCTTTACATCCAGTCCACGGGAAATGAGATCGGCAGGGTTGCACTCTGACGGGATATGCTTCCACTGAAAATCCTTGGTTAACTGCTGGATCTGGGACATACGATTACAGACGAAGGCCTTGAGAAGGTTTGGAGGAGTATTAATCCACGCGAGAGCGATTGTAGAATCCGACCACAATTGCACGGACTCTATCTGCACTTTTAGAGCTGATATGACTTTGTGAGTAAGCTTCGACAGAAGAAGACTTGTGCTCTGTTCGAGCCTTGGTATCGTCAGGATCTTGGTTGGTGCGACTCGTGACTTGCTTCAAAGAAGTCGGCAGTTTGATTCCTCGTCGATGGGCACTGTTTGAAAATAAATAACAGCCCATAGCCTTTCGAAGAAGCTTCAGCGAAACCTTGAAGTATTACACGGATGGCATTGGTCTGAAGAAAGCATCTGCGTATCTTGATTTTCTCCAAGTCAGGCAGTGTCTTAATAAAGTTATCCCATTGTTGCGAAATGTCAGGAGGAAGTATTTCATACCAGTCTAATTTTAACAACCAGAGTTGCTGCATAAAAATCTTGGCCTTGGAGATGACAGGACCAAGAAGTCTAACTGGATCATAAATTCGTGCGATCTGGGACAAGACGTATCGTTTCGTATAGCTCTGATTAATGTTAACGTTGGTTTTATAAGTAAAAGTATCACTTACATTGTTCCAAATCATGCCCAGAGTCTTTACCTGTACTTCTTCGGAATTTCTGTCAAGTGGAAATTCTTGCGCAATGGTTGGAGAATAGCTTGAACACCACTTATGTAGCGTCATTCCTCCTCTTTGAAGACGTTGCTTTAATTCTAAATGGATGGTCTCAAATTCTGTAGATTCGGATGAGCCTGAGAGGCAATCATGCATATAAAAATCTTGAAGTAAGACCTTGGAAGCCAATGGAGAGTTCTTTTCTTCATCCAAAGCGAGTTGCTGCAAAACTTTCGTTGCCAAACATGGAGCACTTGCCGTACCATATGTAACAGTTTGTAATTCATAAACTTTAGTAGGAGATGGCTTGCTGTTTTCCCACAAGATTTTTTGAAGCCTACTCTGAGATTCATTTAACTCAATCATTCTGAACATCTGCTTTATGTCGGCGGTGAAGGCATAAATGTGTTTGCGGAATCTAATCAGAATCGAGAATAGGTCTTCCTGAAGCACACCTCCCTTGTACAATAACTCTTTCAAGGAATAACCACTATTAGTTTCAGAGATAGCTTTGAATACGACTCGTAACTTAGTCGTTTTGTTATCTGGTCGTAAAATGCAGTGATGAGGGAGATAATACCCTGCATCTAAATAGGTATCTTCCTTCCCTTCTTCCATGTGAAGCAAAGGTTCGTATTTATTTAGAAAATCTGAGTTCAGCGCTTTCATAGTAGGACCGCGTTCTAGGCGTGTCCGTAGCAGATCTAATCTTTTAGATGCAATCATCTTAGAGTTCCCCAACATGATTTCAGGGAATTCTGGTTTCAATGGCATAGAAACAACATATTTGCCATCTGCTTTCCTAAAATGTGTTTCTGCGAAATGTTCGTTGCAATAATTTAATTCTTCACTATTGCAAGTTTTTTGAGAATCGAGATCTTCTATTTCTCAGAAATTAGTAAGCTTTTTGTTTAAAGCTTCTAAGTTTTTAGTAAAAGAACAATATTTTGTAGAAATATCAAAATTATCGTCTGAAATGTTACCCGAAACTAATTCTGCGCCTAACAGAAGATCAACCTTTTGAGGAATAAGTTGGATCGGCTAGCTGTACATTATTAAGAATATTCTAGTGTGCTACATTAATATTCTTAGATGGAGAGAGATGACTAATTTTTGGAACGAGCAAAAAATAAATATCCCATTGTGAATCATTCTTTGCATTTGAGATTTGAGCGGAAATCCTTCTGTTTATATTAATCGATGCGTCATTCAAGCCACAGATTGTAATATTTACGTTTTGTTTCTTTAAACCAAGAATGTTAGCTGCGTTTGAGCTTATAAACGATGATTCCGAGGCGCAATCTAGGATTGCACGTAATGGTTTTCTAATTGCTTGGGAATCTTTGACATAGATTATCGCTGAATTAATTAAAACACTCTTACAATTTCCATTTGTATGGAATGAAGCGCGAGAATGTTCCAAAAAAGAATTTGATTCTGAGATATTTACGACTTCCTGTACCGATCACACATTTGCCGGCGAAGCGACTGGGGGCGCGAGTGAAGGGGGGAACATTGGGATCAGTGGCGGGCGTTGAATATTTATGAAGCAATGTATGATAGAACTCTTCAAAAAGTTTTTCATGCACACAAGTGAGTTATTTTTTTATTCAAGTTTTTTAATGCTCAACAAGCACATAATTAAACTTTCTTGTTCCATCCGAAAATTCTTTATGCTCCTCGCATGAAAATGTGCCGATGTTATTGTTCGAAGAGAATTGATTTTTTTTCTACAAAGATGAGAACGTCATCGGAATAAGCGAGTAAACAAGCTTTGTTTACTGAAGTGAGTGCAATAAAAAGTGAAAAAAAACTTGAATCCGAAAATTTATTTTGAAACTATTACTTTTTATACATTATAATGATGCCAGAAAGATGCGAAAAGTCAACACTGCATTTAAATGAGGCAAATTGCTGTCTTACCAAAGATGTTTCGCTTCTATTTTGATAAATTTAACCACAGTCTTTCTTGTCCAGTTTTTAATTTCTGATTTTTTTTACATTCACTGCAAAAAGAAATAAATTTCCTTTTTCTGTAAAGAAAATATCTTTATTTTGGTTGCAGCTGTTTTTTAGGACGATGTATATTTTGCTCAAAAATTTTGCAATTGCAAATATTTGCTCTTTTCTTATACACTATTAGACTGAAATGTTAGATTTTCAATCCAAAGATGATCATTTTTCATTCAAATTAATGTACCGGTTTCATAAAGTGTTGTGAAAGCATTATTATCCCTGAATCCAAAACTTTTATCATGCTTAATTTGTTATTCAAGAAACCACGCATTAACCCGTCATTTATGATTACAAATAATTTTTTTATGGAGTTATTTAATCTAAGGGGTTCTGATTGTCGAGGTAAATCAGTGACTTCAAGCTTCTTCTTCTATTTATGCGAAACTTCATCAAATATTGCGCATGCATGCGTATATTAAATCAAACTAATCATAATCCATTTATGAACACCTTCACTGAATGGACTGAAAATTGTTCATTTTTGTCTTTGGATAAACATCTTAGCCTTTTCACTAATATTTTCCACATTAAAATAAATCACATCTTATATCTTATCTCACAAATTTATGCACTAAATATTTCCGTATTTCCTTCAAAATTTGATGAATAAAACTTTTTATAAGCACACGTGAAATTTTTATTTATATTGCCAAATGATGTGAAGCTCAAATATTCCTCGAAGTGGAGTCATGTAAGTTATTTGCCTGGAGATCAAGTTTTGCTTTTGAAGCACCCCTCCCAACTCTTGAATAGGATATCGATTAAAATATAGGGGCCTACCATCAAATGGCACAAGGAAGGAGGAAAATAAAAGAAAAAGTTTTTCTGCCTTTTCTTTCCTTGGATAAAATCGAGACATTTTGTCTGATATTGGAAGAAAAATATCAGATAATTGTGCCGGTCCCGAGAGCTAGGAAACCGCTCATAGGAAAAATGGAGGGAAATCTTGAGAAAAAGAAAATCGGCAAACAACTGCTTCTTTTTCGTTTTTAACGACTTTTATGGTAGCTGCAAATATAGGTCATAGATGGTTATTAGTCAAAAATATATTTTTTATTATAGAGTTTTATAAGAAAGAATATTAGTTAAGATATCGTAAATGTAAATAACAAAGTCAAGTTATTTTGCGTTTGGTAAGCAAAGATATGGGATATTGTAATTATACTACTTAGAAAGATAATTAATATTGCCGTACTAAAACGTCGAGGAAAATAATTGTTACCTCCGTTTATAAGAATTGAATAATTTCAAATTTCTCTAATAAAAAAAATTAACAGAAATAACATATATAAACTACATAGACTAGATCTCTAAATATTGATTGAAGTTACTAAAAAAACTAAAGTTAAAAGGGCTAAAAAATGGGGTTTTTTTCTTTTATGTCTGTAACAGGTAATCGTGATGCCTGGTGACACACTCAGAGTAAAGTCAGTTTGAGATAATTTCATATAATATCCTTGCGACTGCCTCTGAAAAAAATACTATTATAATTGAAGAAGCATTACTTCACATGAAAATAATCTTAACCGATAGTTACATCACTTTGTATGTGTTTTGGAAGTTTCAATTTCTACTTCAAGTAAAATCAATAGAAAATGAAAGAATATAGAAAAACAAAAACTTTCAAAGAATGAATTAATATCGAAAGAGAATTCACTTCCCATTAGATATGATGTACAGTTTTTAGTGCTAAGTTAAACTTTTTTCAGATTCTAAAATCTTAAGTTTCCGTTCTCTGTTTTTAATGTACATGACGAAATTTTTCATAATATATTGATTGAGAATACATATCTGCTTCTTCTGCATGCATATTCTCTTACTGTATGCTTATTTGTGAAAAAAATGCCTAAAAAATGATAACATAGCAACCTTTTTTTAAAATATTTTGCAAAGTTCTATTTTTAAAATATTTCTAATAGCAGAATTACGTACCACGATTTCTTGTTCTATTAGATCGAATTTATTTATTAAAAAATTAAGTTCCAAGAATATCAGAATGCCTAGCCTTTACCAGTTATTAAAAGTTCAGCAAAGCGTGTGAGCTATAACGCGAAGTCATTTGTCTTAAAGGCAGATAAACTTTAAAAGTTAATTAATTGATTATTGAACTTGAACTACATTTATTATTCACGGATATATACGTATTCATGCTTAAGTGGTTGATTAATTATTTTTCTTGTGTGAGAAATTATACATCTGTTCACTGAAATCCAAAAATTTTCAATTTTTTTTCCTTCCTTAAAATAACCTAAAAGATTTTGAAAACTAAAAAATTGACTCGATGAGGAAATCTTTTGAATGGACAGAGAAAACATGTGCGACAATAATTAAACAATGTTCCAATTGTCGGAATATGTTGATAGAAAATATTATATAAGAATTTATTTTATATTTAGTGATGTAAGCTGGTGCATAAATAAAACCTTAACGCAGGAATAAGATATAAGTTCACCGAATAATCTTTCTGAGAACCAACTATACTACATAACTTAACTCATAACGTGTACAAATAAAAACAAAAATATTCATGTAACTAATACCAAAATTAATACAGCTGGCATAATTAAAGCAAAGTTAAACATTTGTTCTTTGCTTTCTACTAATTTAGTCGTATCATTGTCCAATGATAGTGAAACATTTCAGCATAATTTTTGCATACCGAAAATAATGAAAATACCTGTCAATATCTCTGTGTGTTGGAAGGGTACCGTATAATTGACAGGTATATGTTAACGCCCATTTCCTATATGCATGTAATAGATATATTAGTCTGTTGTCAACAGCCTGTTATGAAACTGTGATTACCGCCTTTTTGTATTACAGCGCAAAGTGTCAGACCTAACAGACAAATTAGTGACTCTCGTATGGTTGGCGATCGGTGGCAATAACAATTAATATTTTGAGGATTTTCTCTTCCTACAACTCGAAGATCTTGGCTGCATACTGTATGCAAAGGAAAATAAGTTGAGTCAAGAATAATTGTGGAAGAAATTCAAAGCTAAGTGCAAAAGATCTTGGAATGTTAAAGAGGATTGTGTGATCCAAAGAAAGGATGACCGCAGACTAAATGACTGCAGAAGTCAACCAGGAGGACCGTTCTTTCCCATAATCTATTGAACGAATATAGCTTCACGGGATTTCAGAGATTTTTTAGCAGTTCAATAACTGTCATTAAAGAGTTATAATGTATGTATGAATATGCAAGTTGTTTCAGTTTTTAATTAGGCAGTCGTTTGGACTACATTGTGGTTTGAACACGGGAAATGAATTTTAGGTATCAGCGTCTTTCGAGAACCTGACGAGATCATCAGGCGTCACAAGATGTGATTGGTTTATTTGTCACTTTTAGAGTTTCGAATTAAATATTTTTGCTGTGTTACTATATAAAAGGCTTGATATTCCATGTAATAAATTTAAATAATAATCACGATGCCATGTGACAATTTGCAATTATTTTTTGCAATGATCTCAATACTGTGGAAGAAAAAAAATCTTTGTTCTGTAATATAAAGGATTCAGTGGTGCAGTCGCAAAATAATAAGTGCCCGAACGTTCTAACTTATTAGACAAGAATCGTGCTGTTTTAAGGATGTTTACACAATTTATTATTATTTATTTATCTTGAAAAAAAAAGCAGTGCCATAACGCAGTTTGGGATCCATTACACCGCTGAAAGGATTATTTCTTAAGAAGAAAAATATATAACAGATAGAACATCATTTTACCTCTATTTCGAAAATTTTAAATTCCTCTTCAAGTCGAAAGCACTAGAAAATAGAAGGATGTAGAGATTCTGAAACTTTAAAGAAATGAATTTATTCGAAAAACATTATCATACCGACAGGATGCGGTGCACAATTAACATTGCTAAGTTAAGTATTTTCCATGTTCAAAAGTCATACGTTACCTTTTCCTGTTAATGCCCACGCTGAAATTGCTAATAATATAACGAGATGTAGAAGTAGATTATATATCCATTTCTTCCTTTATCTACACTTAGGTGTGCAAAATGATGATTAGAAAAATGCAAAAATAGCAAAATTGCCTATTAAAATTATGCAGAATCCTTCTCTTTGTTTCAAAGGTTTATGAAAGCAGAATCACCTTCCAAGATATTTGCTATTCTAGATCAAGCTCATTTATTAAATAAAGAAAATAAAGTTCTCTGAAGGTAAGACTTCAGGTGCTTTACTAGTTATTCAAAGTTCAGCAAAGCGAGAGAACTGTAACGAGAAATAGAATATATTGAAGGCAGATAAATTATAAAGTTAAATAAATATTCATTGGACTTAAAATATTTTAATTATAAACGAATATTGAAACTTCACGCTTGATTAATTAGTTTGATTGTGTGAGATATTATACATGTGCTCAGAAAAATGTTAAAACTTTCTTTTTGTTCACCTTGAAAAGGTTAAATAAATTGAACTTGATCAGTAAATGATCTGGATGGACTGAAAAAATTTGCTACAATAATTAAATATTTGTTCCTATTGATGAAATATCTTGATATAAAATAAAGAATGAAAAATTGATGGCTAAAGACGTTTTAAAAAGGGAGTGAACACATAATTTTACGTGTATCATAACAAAATTGTAAAATTTCTTTATTTTGAATCTGAACTTTCGTATTGTAGATTACCCATATATTTAGTTTGAAATCTGAGAGGAATGACACTCAATAATAGTGAAATTTGTCTGAAAATGCGACTTCTGAAAGAAATAGCTCAAATAAACATCTTATACTTTATAAATGCATACTTTTTAAATAATGGAAATAAAAAAAGAAATGTTTTAAATAAGGAATTAAAATGTCTGCAGAACCAAATGACTTTTATTTGTATAAAATTTTTTACACATTCAAAAAATTTTCTTAATACATTTGTGATTTCAAAGATGGAGATTATTCTTTATTGAAATGAAACGCTGCTGTTAACTGAGGTCATTTTCAAGCATCTTCCACGAATAAGGAATTGTTATCCTTCCAGCGGGCAAACCTACGCGAATTCTACGACATATCGTGCATCATATTGCATATATATGTCGTGTTGCTTTACAAAAATAACTTCAGCTTTTATTTATGTTATCTGTATTTATTAGCGTAATAGTAAACAATGATTTTATAATTAAAAATTGCAATTAAATCTATAAAAGAACGATAGAAATATGTAATACAGTACACAATGCAAGTAGTATTTCTTGCATAAACGCGTGAGTATCTGAGTATTATTCAATGTGTATTATGTAATCACTTTTCCTACAGCATGAATACGTTTCCAGTAACATTTATTATAATCTCTTATTATTCCACGATAATTTAGTGTGTTTAACTAGATTGGCATAGGGTTACAGAACTCAGCGTAGATCATGTCTTGAACATCTTTTCGATTTTATCGTATTCGCGTTAAATGTAAGTTTCAGTCATGAAATACCTGCAAGGTTTTCGACCCCCTCTTACAATTCTTGAAAGTTGAACTGCTGCTTCTAGTTTGCACATTTTGTTGCCGTATAATATCAGCATAGTATTATTGGGAATCTTTTCAAAGATATTCTTCAATTAATTATTGGCAATTAAGACATGTTTAGAATTCCAGTACTAATTATTATGAATCTAGAAAACATCAAAATTGCTGTAAAGTAAACCCTACCCGCCATTGTGGAAGTTTTGAAAAGTTAAATGTTTATTAACGGAAAACGTGTATCAGGATAGAGTTTGAAAAATTACATTATCAGAAACCGTTTATAGAGGACCGCGTGTCAGGATAGAGTATGGCTGTCTTCAAAATATCTCTCTCTACACAATATTGTTTCAACGTATTCGTAATTTAGATAATGTGACTTGTGATCACATCAGTTTTTCATGCCCAACTTTCATGAGCCTTCCTATAGTGGAAAAGGTACGTAATGACTCTTGACGATGCACTCATCAAACTGAATTGAGGCCTGCGTAAAAGGTGGAATGCGATGACCCACAAACAGTAATTGCAGAAAAACTTAAACCTCAAAATAATAAAGACAAATAATTTACTATATAGCAATAATAAAATAAGGAATTAAATTTTTATGAGTTCAATAAATTGATCCTTACATACAAACAACAGTGTAAGAAAGGTACATATTGAATAAAAAATTTTATGTTTATTTTCCACACTTGACTACTAAACATATTTCAAAATTACAGTTTAATATACTTTCGATTAGAACTGAAATTAAGTATCAATACGTATTCAGATGATACACAACAAAGGCGTCTCGCCAATTTGTTTTTGGAATTAATTGCACATTACATATGATGATAAAGCGCATGACGTTACATCACAACATAAGACAACGTACATATACAGTTGTAATGTGACCATGACAATAAATATATTGACTCCATTAAAAAATTATACGGAATATAGTATTTAAGTAGCAAGATGCCAAATTTCAGATTGAAATGGATGTAAGATTTTCAGAAGAATATTAAAGGTGAAATGATCGTTATAAGCATTAGCTAATCATGATATGAATATATTTGTTTAGAAAAAGATATTTTTGTAAAGTTTTTCGCTAAGCACTTACAGCTCAGGCTTGAATGATGTTCTAATAATTCTTCAAATTTATTGTTCGACCTTCTGCGAATTATTTAGAATATCTAAATAAATATATTAATGTAATATCTGAAATATATCTGTTCCAAATTTTTTCGTGCCATCGTGCCATTGGGAACCGAACTTTGTTCAGTAACTTTCTGTGTATAAAATTTTGTGTTATATCCTTTACAAATTTTATGTGCACATTTTTGGAGTGTATATATATGTACCGGTAATTGGTGACTTAATAATAAACTTCGTTTCAAAATAGAGATACTGCATAATCAATTTTTCATTTAACCCTTTGTAAGGCTTTCTCAAAGTTATTTAATTATATAAATACTAGAAAAAAATTGCTCAATAAAGGGATAATTGTTCGATATTCCAAAAAATAAATACAAAAAAGAATGCACCGTAATATTGGAAACCATCCCTAATAAACATTTTAAGAATGACTGTTTTTGCATAATTTTATTTTCAATACAAATTTTAGGATTAAATTCGAAAGTGGGTTGTAATAACAAATGTTACGTGAATGAATCATTTTCTCATCCTTTTCTATCCAACTGAAGTAACAGCAAGTTGAAAGATATAAAAACACTCGCTGCAGCAAGAAGAAAACTTTTTGTCAAAGTGAATATACCGCTTGCAGTAAAAATGAGTTTATCTTTTGATCTAATATATTCCAGTAGCAGTTTTCCATCTCTTTTAGTATCTTCCAAACAACGCAAAGCAAATGAAATCTCTTTTACTTTTTTCCTCAATTTCTGATCCTTTTCATAGACACCAGCGGCTGAATATGCTGTTAAAAGAAAAGATACAAAACTTTGCGTGGAGTACAGAACTTTTACAACGATGTAAATATCGTTCACGCTTGCATAAAAGCCAAGTGCGTTGGAAAAAATTGAAAATATGTCACAGAAATTTGAACATATAAGAAAGAATATCTGAAGGGACATGGCTGATTCAATGAGACATATAAAATGGTGAATAATTGTGTACTCATTGTAAAAGAGAGAAATAAAACATTTATCATTTGTGGATATCCGAGTTAGTCTAGCAGCGCATTCATCAAGTATTTTACTCGAAAAAGTGCATAAGTAAATGTAAAATAATGAGAACAGCAAAGAATTAGCGGAGAGAAGTACCGCAGTTGAAAGAAAAAAACACGTCATAAATGTTGCTTTCAGTGGATAGCTTGTAACATTCACCTTTTCAAAAGTTATTCGCGTAAACTCTTTATCAGTAAACGATGGTTCTATGCAGTAAAGAAAAGCAATAGCTGTAATTAGAACCAAATTTGATAACATTATTACAAGAATAATAACGTTAAAAGTCTTCACTTCTTTTCTCAGAGTTGAGGCATATATTCCTTTAAAGAAAGCGAAACACTTGAGCATTCTTTGTACTTGCTTTCTTTTTAAGTAAAATGAAAAATAGGCTGCTAATTGAAATATGCGGAAAAATATCCTGGATAAGTCAAATTTTATGCAATGAAAATCATCACATCTGTTCGTTACATCTATTATATATAAAAGAACTGTATGGAACATGCCAATGAAAAACCAGATAGTAAAAAACTTGTGTAAATAGTTTAGTATTGGTCTTTCTTCGGTATTCTGTGAGCCTATTATTCCTGGTATTCCAATGACACGCATAACTTTCAGAAGAATGTTTGATAACATCTTGCTTTCACACGAAATGGAGTCTTAAAAATAACTTGAATTGTAAAATTGAGGTAAATGCTTGGAAATTCTTATTTAGAAAGAAATACTTCCTAATTAATTCAGGTTTTTATTGATTTTTATTTTTTAAGGAAATTTCAATATATGAGTTCAAGGAATGCATCCCAGCAACTGTTTCTTAAGCGTTTGATTCTTCCAAATGTAGCTAAAATGGCGCCAAGAAGCATGCAATATATAATGATCAATAAATTATCATCTAAATAAGAAATAGGGAATCAAACTATTTATTATTAAAATGATTGATTTTCGATGAAAAGCTATTAAAGTAATGTATTTATCTTCTTTGGGATTTATACAATAATACTTGCCAATATTTTATCTGAAATAGACATTCTTCTTATCAATTCAGGATGTTGCACATTTGTGTTTCGTTCTTTCTTCTTCGTGGCATAGATAAATTTCGAGCGTTTCTATTGATCTTGTAAGCAATGGATTTAACTAATTACTTGAGTAAAAAATGCGTCATATTTTTATAAACATCAAATCAGCTGAATTTTGAATTTCTGAAGAAATAAATTCGTTTTTCAATAATTATTTGCAAAAATTTTCAAGTTTATGGATTTCCCCTTCAGTTTGAGATAAGCGATGAATCAATGTTTATTTCGAACAGAATGTTACATTTCTATTTAAAGAACACTGAAATTAAAGAATAAAGTTTATTTGAATCTAGAGAAATTCTTGCACTCAAGCAAATATTTCTAAGAATAGAGATATGGTCATAAATTTAAAACAGAAATAGAAGTCAGTTTGACAGTATTTAATTCTGAAAACATATACACAAAACAAAGCAAAATATATGCTCGGTCTTAAACGGATATAACATAACAACCGAGTACTGCCTTTTGGAAAATGCATGTATTCTTTATTTTTGTAACGTAAGAAATGGTCAGTATATTGAAGTTAACTTCCTTAAGCTTAAGAAATAAATCCTGTCCCAAGCATTTCTTAATAATTCTTTAATATATTGAAATGACTTTTCGCAAGAAACGCAGACGATGTGAAATGAAACTCCTAAAAGGATTTTTATTTTACATCGCATAATTCATAATAATATGAAAGGTATGATTTTTCCATTCTAGGCTTAGAGATATTATTCAGGTGTTAGCCAAAACACATTATACAATTCAGTGTTTGAAACCGACTTGCGTAAATTGCCCTCTATAACCATAACTATAGTTAAGACAAATTTTTCATCGTTCGCTTGAATGGTAAACAAGAGATTCGAAAAAAAATGAGGAAAATGTAGTCTTCAAAAGGTTTTTTCAAGGACAAGTGAGTTATGGTTTTCTTGAACTTTTTTAATTCTCACTCAAGCATATAATTAGATATTCTTGTTCCATCCGAAAATTCTTAATGTCCCTTGCACGTTTCTATGCCGAAGTTATTGTTCGAAGATAATTGATTTTTTTCTTTGAAGATGAGAATGTCATCGAAACAAGCGAGTAAATAAGCTTTGTTTACTGAAGTGAGTGGAATAAAAAGTAAAATAAACTTCAATCCGAAATTTGTTTTTGAAACTTCTTCTTTTTATGCATTATAATGATGCCAGAATGAAGCGAAAAGTCAACACTGCATTTCAATGAGGCAAATTTCTGTCTTACTAAAGATGTTTGGCTTCAAATTTTGAAGAATTTAAAAACAGTCTTTCTTGTCAAGTTTTTAATTTCTGAATTTTTTTTTTACATTTACTGCAAATAGAAACAAAGTTTCTTTTTCTGTAAAGAAAATATTGGTTACAGTTTTTTTAAGACGATGCTTATTTTGCTCCAGAAAATTGTAATTGCAAATATTTGCTCTATTCTAATACACTATTAGATTGAATTGTTAGATTTTCAAACCAAAGATAAACATTTTTCATTCAAATTACTGTACCGGTTTTATAAATTGTTTCGAAAGCATTATTATCCTTGAATCCAAAACTTTTATCGTGCTCAATTCGTTATTCAAGAAACCACGTAATAACCCGTTATCTAAGAATGCAAATGTTACGGAGTTAATTAATAGGAGGTGTTCTGATTGCGAAGGTAAAACAATAACTTCAAGCTTCTTCTACTTATACAAAACTTCAGGAAATATTGTGCATGCATGTGTATATTAAATCAAACTAATCATAATCCATTTTGGAACACCTTCACCTATGTCTAGTTCTATAATTTCTTTGGACCGGAATGGACTGAAAATAGTTTATTTTTGTCTTTGGATAGCCAATTATCTAATATTATTTTTTATTTTTCTTAGACAAATCACTAATATGCTCTACGTTAAAATAAATCACATCTTAGATCTTATCTGAAATCGTATGCACTGAATATTTACGAATTTCCTTCAAAATTTGATAAATAAAAATATTTATCAGCTCACTTGAAATTTTTATTTATATTGCCAAATGATGTGAAGTTCAAATTTTCCTCGAAGTGGAGTCATGTAAGTTTTTTGCCTGGAGAACAAATTTTGGTTTTGCCCAACTCTTGAGTAGGATATAGATTAAAATATAGGGGCCTATCATCAAATGGTACAAGGAAGGAGGAAAATAAAAGAAAAAAGAATTTCCGCGTTTTATTTCCTTTGAAAAAATCGAGACATTTTATCTCATATTGAAAGAAAGATATCAGATAATTTTGCCGGTCCTGAGAGCTAGGAAACCGATCATGGGAAAAATGGAGGGAAATCTTGAACTTTTTTTTGAAAGAAAAAAATCGGCAAATAACTGCTACTTTTTCGGTTCTAACGAATTTTATGGTAGTTTCAAATTTAGGTCATAGATGGTTATTAGTCAGAAATATATTTTTTATGTTAGAGTTTTGTAAGAAAGAGAATTAGATAATATATCGTAAATGTAAAAAACAAAATCAGGTTATTTTGCCTTTGTCAAGCCAAGAGTTGGGATATTGCAATTATCCTATTTAGAAAGATAATTATTATTGCCGTACTAAACCGTCGCGGAAAATAATTGTTACATCCGTTTAAAAGAATTAAATAATTTCAAGTTTCTCTAATAAAAAAAAATTAATAGAAGTAACTTATATAAACTACATAGCATAAATATCTAAATATTGATGGAAGTTACTTCTGAATGGTGAAATATCCTATTTAGGGCATTATTCCTGGAGCATTCTCCTTATGTCCTGGGTTATCCTCATTCTTTCCACGAATAACCTCCTTCTTACCTCGGCTATCCTTAAGACTGGAGAGCATCTGTAGAGGGAGTTTCAGAAATCTCTCTTCAGCTGGGTGGAAGATTCAACATGCGGACCCTTCAGACACTCTATGAGTTGAACTATTCTTTTCTCCGTCATTAACAACAGACTTAGTAATCAAACAGCAGCAGTACAACTAAATAATACTAACTACTTGGTGATTACGATCCAAATTTAATATCACCAAGAGTGTAAGCGAATTCCTAATATCTTGCTGAGACAGAGCAGTTGTAATTATTTTATCTACTGGTAAATATCTGGATATTTACTGCCATAGTTATACGTGATGAGGATATTTTTTAAAAAATTCAAACATTGTGTATAGATTATTTATGTTAATTCGAAAAAATTTTGTTTCATTTTTAGCTATGAGAAAAACATATACTAGTCCTGAAAGATCATTTTGCTTTTTAAGAATAAAGAATTGTAAAACTTATGTGTTTACCAAATATGTAGCAAACTTCCAAAAATAAAAATATAACATACAATCTGAGAATTTTCAAATAATGGAGAAAATAAATAAAAGAACACTCTGAAGGAGTTTTTAGAGTTTAGGTGACGTTTTCCCTCACAGCCGCTGAGATATACAGATATTCACAACGTTCCTCTCATATGAAATTCAGAAAAACCCTTTTTATTAAATAGATTCTTTTAAGAAAATCGCCTTCTTTTCCATCGTCTCTCCAATGAATAATGCCTTAATGAAGTTCGGGCATTTTTGAATTAGTTAAATAACTGTTATTAAGGTACGTGACTACCCAAAAATCCAAAAAGATTTCGGTGACTGTCTTTATCAACTCGAAACGCATCTTACATTAAAATACAAACAGTAAGCATGAGGACAAAATTGCGTCAGTTTAGGAAAACGCTGATTGCTTGTGAGAAAACTAATCAAGAAACCATTGACGCGTCTGCAGACAATCAATTTCAGAAACCGCCATTAATTTTGATGAGGAGAAGAAATGGATTTGATCCTTTAATTTCTGAATTCTTGACGCATGCGCTCATAGGCAGCTAAGTAAAGTATTGTTCGCCTGTTAGTAGCAGAGGCACTAGAATAATAATTAAAAGACCCTATTTTGCAAAATTGATTCTCCCGATGTACAAATTGCTTCAGTTCTTAATCATACAAGCGTTTCGGTAACAAGATGGTTTGAACGCGTGTTATAAATATTGGGCATCAGTGCCTTTGAAGACGATAAAAGGGATATCTTAAAGTACAAAGTGTGCTTAGCATAATATCACTTCTTGTCTTGTCAATTTAATTTACAGAATTTCTTAATAGAAAGAATAGTTTCAAATTATTTAAAGTATTATGCACGAAGGAGATCACCATGTGAACTCTGATTTGGACCAAAGGAGCTCGCTTAGAATGCTAAGTCTTAAAGTACACAATGAATTCTCAAATAAATTATTTAGTGGTTAAAACCATTAGTTCAAAGGGCTAGTTTTGATCTATTACAAATCTCTTGAATTGATAATTTTTGAAAGACAGTGAATTTCATTTTGATTTGATATACTGCCCATTGAGAAATATTTGGTTACAGAAAGAGATAAATCGTCTCAGAATAATTAATTTGTTAATTTTACGCTCCGTGGGTTATGTAATTTGAACATGAATAAATTTCAGAAGGTAGGAAATGAAACTATTTTAAAGCTTCGTAAGATTCATCAGATTTAAACCTGATAAAACAATTTTTCGAGTTTTATAGAAAAGTAGAGATTACACAACAAAATGCAGCTCCACTATAAAAAAACAAAAAATGAGAAAAGGAATACGAAAATTCTTAGCTCATGAAATACGGAAACGAGCTAAAAAGGATTATCCCATAGAATCTTACAATTTCTAGTGTTTTGCCACTTTTCATAAGAATAAAATACACTACTATCAGTAATTCAAGAATCAAAAGCTGAATTTTATTGAATGAGTAATAGATTCATTATGAAAATCTACCGTTCGTCTTCATCAATCGAATAATGCCTCTGTGTGGTTCACAGATTTTTCAAACCGTTCAATAATTGTCATTAAATATTTCGGTTACTGCCTTAATCAACTCGAAACCCCACATGCATCAGAAACAGTAAACACGTAGTCAAGTTACGTCAGTTTAGGAAAACGCTGATTGCTTGAGAGAAAACTGATCAAGAAACCAGTGACGTGTCTGCAGGCAATTTCAGAAACCGCCATTAATTTTGATGAGACGAGCAAATGGATTGGATCCTTTATTTTTTGAATTCCTGAAGCCTGCGGTCATAGGCAGCAAAGTAAATTATTGCTCGCCTGTTAGCAGCACAGGCACTGAAATAATAATTAAAACACTCTATTTTGCAAAATTGATTCGAACGATGTACAAGTTGTTTCAGTTCTTAATTATACAAGCTTTTAGGCTACATGGTAGTTTGAACATTGGTAATGAATGTTAGCTATCACTGTCTTTCTGGAACGTGATCATCATGCCTCACATGAAGTAATTCCCTGTTTGTGATTTAAAGTACACCAGTCGTCTTCGGTGACCAACTGATCTCCCGTAATATTAATACACTGTCGCAATGCTTTTCAAAATAAATTGGTGGATGTAAAGGTTGAAGGAAACTGCCTAATCTTTATTTAGCCACAAATTTTGAAAATGTCATAAGTTTTCATATAAGAGTTGTCATAAGTTTTCATATTTGAGATAATTTCATACAATATCCTTGCGAATGCCTCTGACAAAAAAAAATAGTTTTACAATTGAAGCAGCATTATTTCACATAAAAATAATCTTAATCGATAGTAACATCGCTTTGTAGGTGTTTCGAAAGTCTTAATTTCTTCTTCAAGTAAAAGAAGAAGTCACTTCCAAAAGAGAATTCACTTCCCATTAGATATGATGTAAAGTTTTTAGTGCTAAGTTAAACTTTTTCAGATTGTAAAATCATAAGTTCCCGTTCTCTGGTTTTAATGTACATGATGAAATTTTTCATAATATATGGATTAAGAATACATATCTGCTTTACTGTATGCATATTCACTTATTGTAAGCTTATTTGTGAAAAATGACTAGAAAATGATAACATAGAAATAATAACATAGTCTCTTTAAATATTTTGCAAAGTTCTATATTTGAAAGATTTCTAATATCAGAGTTCTTTCCCCGATTTCTTGTTCTATTAGATCGAATTCATTTATTAAAAAAATTAAGTTCCAAGAATATCAGAATGCCTAAACCTTACCAGTTATTCCAAGTTCAGCAATGCGAGTGAGCTATAACGCGAAGTCATTTGTCTTAATGGCAGATAAACTTTAAAACTTAATTAATTGCTTATTGAACTTCAACTACATTTATTATTCACGGATATATGCGTTTTCATGTTTAAGTAGTTGATTAATTAGTTGTCTTGTGTGAGAAATTATACATGTGTTCACTGAAATGAAAAAAGATTAATTTTTTTTCCTTCCTAAAAATGACATAGAAGACTTTCAAAAGAAAAAAAATTGACTGGATGAGGAAATCTGAATGGACAAATAAAATATGCGCAACAATAATTAAACAACAGTTCCAATTGTCGGAATATGCTGATAGAAAATATTATGAAAGAATTTATTTTATATTTAGTGACGTAAACTGACACAGAAACAATGCCTTAATGCAAGAATAAGATATAAGTTCACCAAATAATCTTTCTGAGCACCAACTATACCATATAACTTAACTCATAACGTGTACAAATAAACACAAAATATTTATGTATTTAAAACAAAAACTAATACAGCTGGCATTATTAAAGCAAAGTTAAAACTTTTTCTTTATTTTCTCCTTATTTAGTCGTGTCTTTGTCCAATGATAGTGAAACATTTCAGCATTCTTTTTACGTGACTCGTTTTAAATAAAATGCATACTACGTTGCTAAAACACATAATCGAAAGAAAATCTGAAAGAAGGCTACTTTTGCAAAATGGAAATCAGTTTGGAATGGATATTTGTTTCTGAAATCAGTTATAAATATAGTGGGTACCGAAAATAATGAATATACCTGTCAATATCTGTGTGTGTTGGAAGGGTACCGTATTAATGACAGGTATATGTTACCGTCCTTTATCTATATACAAGTAGTGGATATAGTAGTCTGTTGTCACATCCTGTTATGAAACTGTGATTGCACCGCCTTTTTGTATTACAGCGCAAAATGTCAGACCTAACAGGAAAATGGGTGGCTCTCGTCTGATTGGCGATCGGTAACAATAACAATGAATATTGTGAGGGTTTCTCTACCTACAACTCGAAGATCTTGACTGCCTACAGTATGCAAATGAAAATAAGTTGAGACAAGTATAATTGTGGACGAAAATCAAAGGTAATTGCGAAAGATCTTGGAATGTTAAAGAGGATTGTGTGATCCAAAGAAAAGATGACCGCAGACTAAATGACTGCAGAAGTCAACCAGGATTAGTATATTCCCTTTTTAACTATGAAACTTAGATAGAAATTGCAAAAAAAAGAATCTATTGCAGAAGAGCAATTCCAAAGCATCTTTTGTTTGATATGAATGCAGAACGTCTTCTAGTGCCGCGACCATAAAACCTTCTCAAACGACAAATGGAATAAAATGATATGGTTCGATTAATGGTTGTTCAAATTGCGTTCCTCAAAAGGACCCGGGAACATCTGGAGATCGCTTTCTTCCAACTATAAAGCATGACGGTGGCTCATTCATGATTTGGACAGCGATCTTGTGGTTTTCTCTAGTTCCCATCATCTCCCCAGAAAAATGAATAACTGAGAGTGACTTAGTCAAATATTTACACCCTGTTGTGCACACATTGTTACCATCTGGGGATGCAGTTCTCCAGAACGATAACTCTCCGATACATACAATTAGACCTGTCGAGGCATGGTTGAAAGAGCATAAAGATGAAGCCACACAGCTCCCTGGGCTGCCTCAGTCCCCAGACTTAAATACTATTGAATCATTGAGGTCTCTTCTGGAGAGTGTTAATAGGCATTCTATATCCTTTTCCATCGTCTCTACGGAAACATTCAAAATTTCTTCACGAGGACTGGTTATATATTCCTTTAACACTTTGAGCCCTATCCCGAATCAAATTGTCCTGTTCGGCGGAGGCCGAATTCATGCAATTTAGAGCGCCGGGGTTAAGTTTAGAAAGGTTTGGGATATTTTATTCTTTTACCTTTCTAAAACATATTAACTTTTGTCGGTACATTAATTAGATGATGAGATATTAATTGTTTTATAACAAACCGAAAACCGGAAATGGGCGTTTAATTAACCGGAAGTTTTCATTAAAAGGGACAGAAAACTGTCAAAAATTCTTTTCAACTGCATTTTTTCAAGTTAATATGATGTTAGTATATTTTTAGGAATTTTTTTAAAGTTTAGATACTTAATTTAAGCGCGTGGCAAAACTAAAATTTGATTTTCTCAAAATTAGATCTTATGCATAATTTTCACACTTCAAACATGATAACTCTAGATATTATCATTCGATTGTTCTGAAATTTTGTGAACACTTTCTACAAATGTGTATCTAGTCAATATACTAGAATAATGAATATTGTAACAATACATTTTTTAATTATGGTCTTTTATTTGAAAAATAACATAAAAAATTTGCTGAAAATCTTGTAATGATTGTTCGATTAGCTTTAAAATTTTCCAGGGGGGGGGCTATCGGGCTGCAGCCCCCAGAGCTAAACCAGAATTGTTGATTTTATTTAAAATCACTACAACTGTTTGTTCTTAATTTCCCTTTTTTAAAAAAATAGTAAAAGCGTGACAACATTGCTTTTGGGCTTGACATGCTCGAAACTTTTCCTACTTTTTCTAGTCATTCCACTTGTACTTGCAACGTTGACGCGATCGAAAACATTTTTTGTCTAGTTATTTCATTGTATTTTTTTAAATTTTCAAAAGTATCAGTGCTCTTTATGATTCTTATCGTCAAGTGAATAAAGTCTGTAAAGTTTAAGTGTTTTGGTTTGCATAAGCCATGAGGTTTGATATTAGTCGCGTCGATACAAAATTTTTATGACCTCAGCACTCCCCTCCCAGACCCGAATTCTGGATTCGCCACTGATTCTAGTACAAGCACTAGTCCATAGTATGTAGTTTATTTTAATATTTGTTTTATTTGAATTATTTCAAAAGTTTCACCTTTAGCATGTTTGAAGTTTTGGCGAATTTCCTCTAAAATGCAGCAGAAATTCAAGATTTTTGTAAATTTATAATATTTTATACTCAAAAATCATTCTCTAATATTAATCTTTATTAAATTCGAATCTAAAACCCATATTTTGGTGCTTCTATTTCACAATTTTAAAAAAAATGCTCCGAACGTATTCGGATACCTTAATAAAGCTATCTGTATTCGTTATTGGTGTTTCCATTATCTTGTCCACCTGTAAAATTCTTTTATAAAACACGTCAATTTGAAGACAATAAACAAAGAACTTTTGTAAAATCTTGTATAAAGATTTTCTTCTTCTGTTTGTGGACCTGAAAAATCATAAATGCAGAGAACGCTTAAAAGAAAATTTGAAGCCATTATTCTTGTGTCTGAAAGAGGAAAATCTACGACTACTATATTGGTTTCTTATGTAAATATACTCCCGAACATTTACAAACACGTTTCTCTAATGGTTTCAACCCCTCATCGATTTTCATTGCATTATTCTGCAGATTTACTGGCAAGAAATAGACAATATAGCTATTACAAGTATATTCGTAACTATTTGTGATGAAAGGAAAAATGAACAATAAGAAATAATTCAGAAAGGAGGTCGAACCAAAAGAAAGATGATGATTCCGATGACAGATTTTCAATGAAAAGTTATTAAGGTAGAGCATTTAGTTTTATTATATTCGTTCAAATAAAAAATGCGTATATGACATAACAGAAAATTTTGACTCGCTCTTTATGGTTTAAGATTTATTTCATTTTTATTTTGTCGATTCCTCTGTTTTATATAATAACTAGCTGATATGCCCGGCGTAGCTCGGGATAAAAAATAT
Source organism: Araneus ventricosus (assembly GCA_013235015.1). Classification (NCBI taxonomy): domain Eukaryota; kingdom Metazoa; phylum Arthropoda; class Arachnida; order Araneae; family Araneidae; genus Araneus; species Araneus ventricosus. The sequence goes on along the minus strand of BGPR01004545.1, from coordinate 66,446 downwards.
TTTCAAGTCCATATATTTTCAAGTACTTATAACACTTTCAATTTACTAAAAGTGTTTTACGCGGAAGCGTCTTTCGTTGATTTTCGTTAAGCAGCTGACCTTTTGGACCAGCAGTGAAACACCCTTCTTCTTTTTCTCTCCTTAGTTTGAACCACCTGGCAAGAATCTCGTACTCCATTTTCCCCTCCCCGTCATTGCTACGGCAACAGCAGAAACTCTTTCATATCTTGTATTTTGACGTAGACCTACGTCTCTTCATAGTGGTCTAATGATGTGTCGGGAAAGGAAAAAATTATGACGCTTTTCGTGATATTGTTAAGCGCTTATAGCTCCGCAACCAAATAACATAGATTGTTTTAGTTTCATTTAACAGAGGAAGGTTGACATTGAAGATTGCAAAAATAATTTTAGAATTTGGAATTACGGTTTAGTCGCAGTCGAGCTTCAAAGTTGGTGAAAATCACTAAAAATTTTGATGACGTCACAGGGACCGACGCGCGCGCATGCAGACTATCCAATTACATTTGGCAATTTATTCATCGATCTCAGGTTCACGCGAAATATTACTCAAGAATTGTTGAATTATGTCGAATTTCGTGGTAAAGTTAAACGCTTATAGCTCCGCAACCAAATAACAGAGAGTTTTAGTTTCATTTAACAGAGAAAGGTAAACATGGAAGATCGCAAAAATAACTTAAGAATTTGTAACTACGGTTTAGTCACAGTCGATTTGAAAAATTGGTGAAAATCACGAAGAATTTTGTTGACGTCACAGCGACCGGCGAGCGCGAACACATTGGTTGTGAACGGTATATTAACTAGATTTTAATAGATCAATAATTAATTCATTTCAGATTAATTCATTTAACAGAGAAAGGTCAAAGAGCATAGGTCATAGGTCAAAGTCACATAGAGCTACTTTAGTCACAGTTGAGTAAGGTAAGTAAGTCTACGCCCCTCAAACCCAGCGGCCGTTTCGCAGAGACAGCCTCCCGTCGATTTTTTTTTTGCCATTATCCGCACAACTATTCTCTCATCTTTAGTGTTTATGTCACTGACCGGAAAAAACCCCTCATATTGTCCTATCTTTTTCACCTTAGGCCCTCTCCCTCCGGTAGGAAGTGGGATCAACAATCTTGAAGGATTTTACACACTCATTATGATCATTAAAAAATTTGTAAAATTCAATGAAGCACCGCGGAAAGAGAGCAATTAAAATCATTTTGTTGTGGTGCAAACATTCTGAAACAGGTATATGCTACGAAATAAAAGCTAAATAAAATTTCTGCCTTTCTGTTCATATTCAAAGAAAACAATATTTTTATCATAACTTTCACAATGGTAAAAATACCGGAATAAAGGATTTGATACAACGATCAATGGTTTGAATTTTGTTACAATAACAGAAAGCATTGTTACAAATTGTGTATGAAAGAAATTTGAAATGTTTATTAAATTAAGAAAAAGAACGAATAAAATTTAAATTGAAATCATTAAAAAGATAATTTTTTGCTCTTTAAGATGGTATGTAAATAATCTACGTGCAATATATTTTTTCTGAAATTAATGATGAAACACTGAGATAAAACGCCGAAACTTGGCTTAGTTTTCGTTATTTAATTTAATATCTTAGGAAGAAACTTTTTAAAGTTTGAAAAAGTAGAATTAATCTAAGAACGGACCCCATAATGGCACGTGGAAATTTCATGTCAAGTCTATTCTCCGTTTAGGAGGACTTCTTGCGACAGATAGACCGTTAGAACATCGTTTTTCCCCATTCGTTTTTCGTCTTCCTACGATAGGAACCGGACTAAACAGTCTTGAAGACATAGCACACACTCATTAGGATCAGTTAGAAATTTGTGAAAATTAAACAAAACATCGAGAGAATAATTCACTAACATCATTGGATCACTGTGTAACCGTATTAAAAGCTGCCAATGCTACGTCAACCGTAAACCGGAAGTAAAAAGTCTTCTTTGTTGTTTATGCTCAAAGAAAACAATATTTTATTATATTAACTTTAACACTGGCAAAAGCCCGCGCGCGAAACAGTAATTTGGCTTGAATTTATTTCTATAAGAATAAAAAGCATTGTTAGAAATTGCGTTAAAAGTATATTTTTAAACCTCAATAAAAATCAGAGAAAACACTTTATCGCAACGGAATTAATATAATTTAAAAGATAATTTTTGCTCTTTAAAATGACATAAAAAGAATTGTTGTCTAATAAATATTGCAGAAGTTATTGGCAAAAAATGTCTGAGCATTAGGCTTAACAGCGGCTAATGTTCGTTATTTAATTAAATATCTTAAGAACTAATTAACTCTGAAAGTTTAAAATAGCAACGTTGACCTAGAAATGTTCTCTAGAATGTAGTGTGCAAATTTCATGTCGCTACGGTACACCGTTTAGGAGGAGTTCTTGTGCCCGACAGACGGATGGATATGTAGTATCTGGCAACAGATCTGAAATCTATTTTATATACCGATTGACTTTAGAGTATCTGGCAACAGTTTAGTAGAGAAGTAGAACGAAGTGAGCGGCGAATAAAGATGGATGTTTACCTTCTGACCATGGAATTACTTATTTAATTATAAAACACGCTCAAAAACACTACAGTGGTGACCTGTCGGACGTGATATTTTCGACTATAATGATGCACATTTGGACTGTTGTTCGTGAAGAATTCGTACGCAACTAAACGTTTCCGTTTCTGGATAAGCTTTCGTTTTCGGATTAATTCTTTTTGTGAATTCGTCGCACTCTCTGTCTGCTCTCCTGAATTTAAAAGATTTCTTGCACAATGTCTGAGGTAAGTGCAGTTCAAATACCTGTCTACAATAGATCGGATCCTACTCTTTGGTTTATTATGTGCGAAAGCACGTTTAAATTAGCTGTTCCAAAACCTATTATAGAATCTGTGACTAAATTTAACTATGTTGTTTCCCATTTACCTCCAGAGGTTGCGTCGCTTGTTCGCGATATTTTAATGAATCCTGATGTCACAGATCCTTATACTCATTTGAAAACGGAACTTATAAATAGGTCAGGTGAATCTTCACAACAGGAGATTCGTCAGCTTCTATCGGGTGAAGAGTTAGGTACTAGAAAACCTTCTGAGTTGTTAAGAAATATGAAACGTCGTGCAGAAACTTTGAAGGTCCCAGAAACATTTATGTTAGAATTGTTTCTACAGCGTTTGCCGACATCAGTACAAACTATCTTAGCAGCTGTTACAGACCTAACATTAGATAAAGCAGCTGAAATTTCAGATAGGATTTTAGAAGTTACACCTGTTCCTATGGAAATTCATGCTGTAAATAAGAACAATTCGAATTCCATGGAGGAAAAACTACTTTGCGAAATAGAAAAATTGAACGCACGAATTGATAAGCTCGAGTTTTCTCGTAGTCGTTCTCCTTTTCGCAGAAACAGAAGTAACCAAAGATCGAGAGGGAATAGTCAAAATCGAAATTCGTCTGTTTGCTGGTATCATCGTCGTTTCGGAAAAAACTGCAAACCTGAAAAATGCGTTTCGCCTTGTAATTTTCAGGGAAACGAAAACGGCGAAGAATAGACGCGACATGTTCTTTGCCGCAGACATCACGTCGCCTGTTCATTCGAGACCGGATATCAAATATCTCCTTTCTGGTCGACACCGGTTCTGACGTGTCTTTAATCCCTGCTAATACCTATCAAAAAAGAAACTCTTCGCAACAAACCCTTTTCGCTGCAAATTCTTCTACTATTAACGTATATGGACAGAAAACATTATCCTTGAATTTCAATTTAAGAAGAGACTTTTTATGGACTTTTCTGATTGCCGACGTAAGTATACCTATTCTTGGAGCGGATTTCCTCCATTATTTTGAATTGGTACCAGATCTCCGCAACAAATGCCTTAGAGATACAAAAACAAAATTACAATCAGTAGGCCATTTAAAGTATGCTGATCTCCATTCGGTTCAGATTTCTATTTCTAAAGATACGATTTATCATAAACTGTTAAAAGAATTTCCTTCTATTACAAAATTGCCTAATCCAAATCAACCGGTAAAACATACTACTGTTCATCATATTGTAACAAAAGGTCCTCCTGTGGTGTCAAAACCTCGAAGGCTAGCTCCAGATCGCCTTAAAATAGCGAAATCAGAATTTCGAAATATGATGCATCTAGGACATTTACGACCTTCGAAAAGCAATTATGCTTCCCCACTCCACATGGTTCCCAAGAAAGGTACATTAGATTGGAGGCCTGTTGGGGATTATAGAGCTTTAAATTCTCAAACAATAAAAGATAAATGCCCCATTCCTTGTATCGCTGATTTTACTGCCGAATTACATGGATCAAAACTTTTCAGTCGAATCGATCTAATAAAAGCCTATCATCAAATTCCCATTAACTCAGAAGATATCCACAAAACAGCAATATGTACTCCTTTTGGTTTATTCGAAAGTACAAGAATGCAATTCGGACTGTGTAACGCATCTGCGACTTTTCAACGTTTTATAGATGAAGTTACTCGTGGTTTACCAGGAGTTTACTCTTTTGTCGATGACATTCTGATAGCATCTAAAAATCATGAAGATCATTACCAACATTTAAAAACCTTATTTACAAGATTAGATGAATACGGCCTATGCATGAATGTTTCGAAATGTATATTTGGTGCATTGACAATAGACTTTTTAGGTTTCAATCTGTCAGAAAATGGAATTCAGCCTCTACCTGATAAAGTCAAATGTATACTAGACTTTCCTAAACCGGACACTTTAACGCAGTTGCGTAGGTTTCTGGGCATGTTTAACTTTTATAGATGTTTCATACCTAAAGCCGCACATATACTTGCTCCCATTGTACTGTTTTTAGAAGGGCATACTAACAAAAAGAAATCTCGTTCCAGTGTTCGCAAATCATTCGAACAACTCAAATGGAATGAAAACGCAGAACAAGCTTTTCTTGCCGCTAAAAACGCGATTGCCGAAGCCACTCTTTTGAGACATCCTATTCCAGGAGCTCAATTGAGTCTATGGGTGGACGCCTCAGATGTTGCTATAGGAGGCACTTTATCTCAATTATCGCAAGGGAAATGGTAACCGATAGCCTTTTTCTCCATGAAACTGAACAAAAGTCAGCAGAAATGGTCAACTTATGACAGAGAACTATTCTCGATTTATTCGGCAATAAAAAAATTTAAACACATGTTAGAAGGCAGGGAATTCCAAATTTATACTGATCAAAAACCATTAATTTATGCCTTCAAGCAAAATCCAGATAAATGTTCACCTAGGCAAGTACGTCATCTAGATTTCATATCCCAATACTCCACCGACATTCGGCATGTGCAAGGTTCTCAGAACATAGTTGCTGATGCACTTTCTAGAATCGAAGTTGATTCTATTACTAAATCTCCAATTTTAAATTTTAAAGAATTTGCAAGAGCACAGAAGGATGATTCAGATATTCAAAAATTCCTCCACAATGATGCATCCTCTCTACAATTAGAACTCAAACCCTGCCAGACTTCCAACTGCAATTTGCTTTGCGATACTTCAACTGGAGTTCCACGTCCTTTTGTTCCTACTTCCTTTCGAAAACTCATATTTGATCATCTACATAATCTTGCGCATCCTGGGATAGCAGCTTCAACCAAACTTATTAGTGCTAGATACGTATGGCCAGGTATGAAATACCAAATAAAACAATGGGTCCGGTGTTGTGAATCATGTCAGAGATCGAAAATCCAGAGGCACACTAAAACGCCTCTAGGCACATTCTCTCTTCCCGATGCCCGATTCACTCACATCCACATCGATATTGTAGGTCCCTTGCCTCCCTCTGAAGGTCAAATTTATCTTCTCACGATAATTGACCATTTCTCCAGATGGCCAGAAGCAATACCTATCCCAGATATGCGAGCAAAAACTATATGCCGTGCAATTTTCGATACATGGATCTCTCGCTTTGGATGCCCATCTGTAGTAACTTCTGATCAAGGATCCCAGTTGCGTTCATCAATGTTTGTTGAATTTACTCGCATGCTGGGAACTCAAAAGATCAAAACAACTCCGTACCATCCGATTTCAAACGGAATTGTCGAACGTTTTCATCGACATTTAAAATCGGCAATTAAAGCTCATGAAAATGAGAAATGGTCAGAGTTAATCCCAATAATCCTTCTAGGCATCCGAACAGCCGTGAAAGAAGATTTGCAATCTTCTTGTTCAGAACTTGTGTACGGTACAACCCTACGTCTTCCTTGTGACATGATCGATGTATCAGACATTTCTCCTTGTGATATTGAATTCATAACTGATCTTCGTCATAGAATGCAACAGCTAAATCCTGTAGCAACATCCGCTCACTGCACCGATCGATTCTACATCCATCCTTCACTGAAATCTTCATCTCATATCTTCTTAAGAGTAGATCGTGTGCAGCCGCCATTACGTCAACCTTATACTGGTCCTCATAAAGTGTTGTGCAGAACAGAAAAAACAATCACCATTGACATTAATGGTCGAAAAACTACAGTTTCCCTGGACCGTGTAAAACCGGCACATCTTCTCCCGGAAACTGTGTTATCTCCACCTCCAGTGATCAAAAACTTAAAAAGTACTGATGTTCATACATTCAAAAACGACGTATAGGTATAAAACACACTCAAAAACACTACAGATACATGTATTTTCTTCTTTATATTATAGACTGGCCGCCTGTGGGGACCACTTGGTTCGCCTGTATTATTGGGGAAAGAAAAGTTTCAATAGAGTCTTTTATGCATAGCTTGGTTTTTATGTCTATAAAAGTATTGTCAATTCTGTAAAGTGAATCTGCCCCGTAAATTATTTTTAAATTAAAAACTTTGACAAACGTGTAATTCGTCCGATTTTATCGACTTAATCATCCATGTTCATTGTGCTACGTACCTCCTGAGTTTCCTCTACAGATGAACTTCGGGAATCCGAACCAATTTGTGCTGAGCCTTGTTCAGATTCCGGGAAATTGGGATTATCCTGAAAATTCGGTAAAATATTCTTGATATACCAAATGCAGTAGAGTCTTGAATTTTGTGTGCTCTGTGAAAGAGTACTGAAAGAGCAATCGGTAAAAAAAAGATATCCGTTTTTTTCTACTAATTAAGGTGCTGTATTCATTTGTAAATACTAATTCAAATGTTTCTTTTAAGTTATAATAAGAATAATATAATCATTCTTTTAAGTTATAATAACGTTAAGAATAAACATTAGCTTTATTTATGATTTGTAATTTATCCATTATTTTTTAATAAAGTCTTTTCAGGAAATTGAAAAAAAGTTGTTCGAATTCCTGAGGTTGCACTGTATCTGCTATCCCACCTAAAAGTTGAACTTTAATATGAAACAGGAATTGATTAAACTTAAATTAATCCGATAACTTACTTGCTGTATCGATATAGGCTCATGAAATATAGAAGAATAATAAGTGAAATTATCCGTCATACAAAATTTATGAATAATAAGGAATATTTCATAATTTTTGTTTACAGATTGAATAAAGAAATCTGTGCATAATAATAAGAGGGTAAAATTTCAAGCTAAAAGAGCGATGACATAATTATTTTATATAGCAGGAATTTTTTTTTACATAGTACAAGAAACAATATATTTCAGGAATGCCAAGCAGTATTTAGAAATGTACGGACTATAAAAAATTAATTATAATAAGTAAGTGAATGGAGAATTGAAATTAAATTTAATTTTGAATCTCTTTGATTTTAATTAAACTTCTACTGAAAAAGAAATATGCATATTAAAAGTTTAGTAATTGTTCGTAAGTAATGAAATTTCTGAAATTCTGTCTGGAATGAATTATATTTCATCCTTGATATATTTTTATGCTTTTGAACAATCCCAGCTTATAACTCCTATTGCTATTTATATTTAGTAAATCAATTTTGAAGTTATTTAGTTCTTATTATGCAAATTTGCGGGACGTGAGCGCTTACCTCAGTTAAGGCAACCACTGAATATCTTTTATTCTGATAAAATAAAAGAAGCGATAAATTTTCATCCAAATTTTATAATTTACAACAATATGCCAACTCTTTAAATAGAATTTTAGAACACGGAGATTGATCATGTTTACTCATTACAACGTTTCCTTCATAAACAACTAAATGAAATGTATGAAAAACCAATCTTTTATAATTGAGATTTTTAATTAAGCATTCCACAGCAACATAAAAGAGTTAATTAAAAGTAAACAAACAAATACCGACATGAGTTTCCGGAAAATATTTCTATTCACGCTTATGCTCATAGGATATATTAGATATGTTTTTCGGAATTTTCCTCAGACGGAGAAGCGCTGAATGAATTTATAAAAGCTTTTAGTTAATATTCTCCAGCAATATTCAGACACTTTTCGTTTCTCTAAAATAAATTTCAAAGGCTGTGCCTGCAGACAATCTTCCTCACGTCTGTAACCAGAGCTGCATGGTGGAGTGAAACCCAAGAAAAATATTATGAAATTCTTCAAGAATGAAATCATTTTTTAAGAAAGCCTGTCGCTCATATGTGCTTAAACAGAAAATATAAAAGACAGATTATTATAAAAAAAAACAAGGAACATGAGTTGGAAATCGGTACGCTAATTGCAAATAAATTGGGCTCCGATTTGTACACTAATTTTAAGTATATTAGACTAAGTTCAAATTTTAGAGACAGTTACGTATGTGGGAGATTCATGCAATTCACGATTTGGGTCTAATTCTTTGTGTGTGCACCCTAAAAGGCAAATTATGCTTCTTATTTGTCATCCATTCTATTGAGGCTGCTCTTCCAAAGTTTAAGTCATTAAATGTCAATTGAATAGAGATTAAAACTCGGGTTATCTTGTTAAATTCGTTCTTAATCATTTTTTAGCCATTGTAGTAAGTTAATGAATAAATGTTTTTTAATGGAGCTTTCAAGACACATTTTGATTGAAAAGTTCGATGAAATGTATAAAATGCATATTTTAGATAATATATTGCAATTGCGGTCCCGAATAATTTCCATATATTTCTTCTTCGTGGAAAAATATACAAGTTAGTTTCGTTTTCATGGTTCTTTGTCTGATGAGTTTTTGATTGTGAATTAAATTGTAATAAGCCGTGGAGACAAGAATGAAAATTTCAAGTCAATCGTCTAGTTGTCTCATGTATTTAAATGATCTTGTTCCACTCGAACATCAGAGATTTGTTTGGCGTTTATTTACCCCTGCAATATATTTAATCGTGTAATTTAAAGTTTGTGTACCAAAATTCATCAAAATCACAACAGCCATATCCAACAGCATGTCAATCTTCCAAGGATTTATATGCATTTTGACGATTTTGCCCCACTATACTATGAGGAAATGGATTAGCATTTATTTATCCTTACACAACTTTTAGGCAGACATTGAGCAACATATGTACCCTGTGTCATCAAAATTGCCAGAGCCTTCTCAAATTTCGTGTCAATCGGCTCATTTGTTAGATGCATTTAAATGATTTTGCCCAATAAAAGGAGATTAGCGTTTATTTATATATACACAAATTTTAGTCAGCCTTTGAGGAATATATGTATCCAGTGTCATAAAAATTGTCACAGCTATATGAGATTTCGTCCCAATCTTCCAGTTTATTAAATTTATTTTAAGGATTTTGACCCACATTGTCCAGACGGATTGGATTAGCTTTTCTTTAGCTGTTCTAGTATTTTTAGTTGGTTAATTAGATGTAAGTGTACCAAATTTCATGAAAATCGCCCAAGCAGTCAAATCTTCAAGCGTGTCAATCGGCCTATTTGTACATATGTTTTGCAGACTTTTTCCCACCCTACCCTGAGAGAGTGGAATATGGCATATTTAACCCTACAGTACTTCAAGTCGGCTAATGAGAAAGATAAGCAAGTTTCATCAACATCGCCAAGATTGTTAATTGGCGTGTTTGTTAAATGTATTTTGGAGGCTTTATCCCTCCTTAACCTGAGGTACTGAGGGAATATTTAACCCTACAATACTTCAATTCCAGCCGTTCGGAAGTGGTCCTGGGACGAACATGTTTATATGCGTACATACATACGTTGAGTTTTATTATAGAGATTCATTCATGTATAAATTTATTTTTTAATCGGAAACACGTAATTTTGAAAAAAAAGTATGCTTCTTCATTTTGCTTTACGGTATTGTCAAAAGAAATATAGTTTGCAAATTGGTAGTTTGGAAATTTTTCACTTGATCGGAGATATCATATTATAATGCATATTTAAATTATAAAACGAGTAAACGCAATACGACTGGACGAACAATTTTAAATTTTTTTGCAAACACTTTCTTAGCTGAATATCTTTTAATAACTTAACAATTAAAAATGTTTTGCTAATATTTTTAGTTCAATATCTTTCAAATTTAATATGGTTCTATTAATTCAACTTTTCCCTGAAACAAATATTAATTAGTATTCTACGTCATTTTATTTATTACATTTGTCGTATCTTATTAACAATATAAAACATTGTTATTATTTCTGCATAACATGAAATGAAGAAATAACAAAAATATTTCTATTGTGTTTCCTCATACACACCAATAGAAAATAGAAGTAATACTGAATGCAGGGTTATTAGGATCTACTTGGATTATTACCATGACGGCAAAGCAGATTCCTAATAACATACTACACATCACCTTTGCGTCATAAGAACTTTACTTATAAATAAATCAATTGCTGTGTTATCTTCAATAAGATTCTTTGTCAAAAACCGTTTCTTAAAAACGTTACAATATATAGATAAATTACGTATGCAAGTTAAAAAATATATTTGATTTTTAACTACAAGAAAAGATCTTATAAATCTAAGAGATCGTTTAGCTTTTTAAAGAACAAAGGGCTGTTAAGACTGGTGTATTTACTGAAGACGTTCCAAACTACCAAAATTAAGATACAAAAGACAATATGAGAACTCATAAACAACGAAGAAGTGAAACAAAAGGCAGAATATCATAGAATAAGTTAATTTTAGAATATTGTTTCGCCACAGTTCCTTTAAGATATATAAGATGTGATTCCCATCGTTCCCTCATACGAAATTCAGAAAAAGGCATTTGTTAAATTAATTATTTTTAAAACGACCGTACTTACCCATGATCTATTCAACGAATAAAGCTTCAAGGAATTTCAGAGATTTTTAAGCAGTTCAATAACTGATATTAAAGAGTACGGTAACTGCCTTAATCAACTCGAAACGCACCTCGCTTCAAAAGTCAAACTGTAAACAAGTATTCAAAATTCCGTCAGTTAAGGGAAACGGTTTTTGCTTGAGAGAAAACTAATCAAGAAACCAGTGACGCGTCTGCAAGTAATTTCAGAAACCGCTATTAATTTTGATGAAGCGAGCAAATGGATTGGATTCTTTAACTTCTGAAATCCTGACGCCTACATTCATAGGCAGCAAAGTAAATTATTGTTCATCTGTTCGTAGTAGAGGTAATGGAATAATAATTAAAACACTCCATTTTTCAAAATTAATTATATCGATATGCAGTTGTTTCAGTTTTTAATTAGACAGTCTTTTGGGCTAATAGCGGTTTGAATACGGGTAATGAATACTGGGTATTAGTGTCTTTCGAGAACCTGTCGAGATCATCAGGCGTCACATGAAGTGATTGTTTTATTTTTCATTTATAGAGTATCGAATGAAATATTTTTGTGTTAATTGCTATGCTACTATATAAAAATTTGATATTCCTTGTAATAAATTTAAATAATAATCACGATGCCATTGACAATTTGCAATTATTTTCCCAATGATCTCAATAATGTGGAGGAAAAAAATTCTTTGTTCTGTAATGTATAAAGGATTCAGTGGTGCAGTCGCAAAATAATCAGTGCCCTAACGTTCTTACCTGGTAGAAAAGAATCGTGCTGTTATTATTTATTTATCTTGAAAAAACGCAGTTTGGGTTCCATTACACCCCTGAAAGGATTATTTCGTAAGAAGAAAAATATATAACAAATAGAAACATCATTTTACCTCTATTTCGAAAATTTTAATTTCTTCTTCAAGTCGAAAGCACTAGAAAATAGAAGGATGTAGAGATTCTGAAACTTTAAAGAAATGAATTTATTCGAAAAAAATTCTCATACCGACAGGATGCGGTGCACAATTTACATTGCTAAGTTAAGTATTTCCCATGTTGAATAGTCATGCGTTACCTTTTCCTGTTAATGCCCACGCTTAAATTGCTAATACTATAATGAGATGTAGAAGTAGATTACATATCCATTTCTTCCTTTATCTATACTTAGGTGTGCAAAGTGATGACTAGAAGAATGCATTAATAGCAAAATTGCCTTTTAAAAATATGTAGAATCCTTCTCCTTGTTTCAAAGCTTTATGAAAGTAGAATCACCTTCCAAGATTTTTTGTTATTCAAGAGCAAGCTCATTTATTAAATAAAGAAAATAAAGTTCTCAGAAGGTGAGACTTCGGGGGCTTTACTAGTTATTCAAAGTTCAGCAAAGCGAGTGAACTGTAACGAGAAATCGTATATCTTGAAGGCAGATTAATTTTAAAAGTTAAATAAATCTTCATTGAACTTAAAATATTTTTATTATAAACGGGCATTGCACCTGCACGCTTGATTTTTTAGTTTGATTGTGTGAGATTTTATACATCTGTTCAGAAAAATGTTAAAACTTTCTTTTTGTTCTCCTTGAAAAGGTTACAAAAAATGAACTTGATAAGTAAATGATCTGGATGGACTGAAAAAATTTGTTACAATAATTAAATATTTGTTCCAATTGATGAAATATCTTGATATAAAATAATGAATAAAAAATAATGGGCAAAAGACGTTTTAAAAA
>BGPR01004545.1:34987-53557 GCA_013235015.1 Araneus ventricosus | reverse complement strand
CTTTCTTTTTGTTCTCCATGAAAAGGATAGAAAAAATTGAACTTGATAAGGAAATGGTCTGGATGGACTGAAAAAATTTGCTACAATAATTAAATAATTTTTCTAATTCATGAAATATCTTCATATAAAATAATGAATGAAAAATAATGAGAAAAAGACGTTTTATAAAGGAAATGAACTCATAATTTTATGTTTATCATAACAAAATTGTACAATTTCTTTCTTATGAAAATGAACTTTCGTATCGTTGAATACCTAGATATTTTAGCTTGAAATACAAGAGGATTGACACTCAATAAAAGCAAAAGTTGTCTGAAGTTAAGACTTCTGAAAGTTTTAAACGTGAATTTGCTGCGGAAAAACGTGAAAAATTGTTTTCTATAAATTTGATATTTTGCATTTTGGTATCTTGGCGGTTCCGGAAAAATAGCTCAAATAAACATCGCATACTTAAAAAATAATGTTTTAAATAAGCAATTGAAATGTCTGAAATTTCTGCAGAATCAAATGTCTTTTATTTGTATAAAACGTTTTACACATTCAAGAAATTTTCAAATATATTTGCGATTTCAAAGATGGAGATTATTCTTTATTGAAATAAAACGTTGCTGTTAACTGAAGTCATTTTTCGTGCTCTTATCCTTCCAGTGGGCAAGCCTACGCAAATTCTACGACATATCGTGCATCTTATTACATATATATATCGTGTTGTTTCACAAAAATAACTGCAGCTTTTGTTTATGTGATCTGTATTTATTAGCGTAAGAGTGAACAAAGATTTTATAAACAAAAATTAAAATTAAATATATAAAAGAACGATAGAAATATGTAATACAATACACAATGCAAGTAGTATCTCTTGCATAAGCGCGCCCACTCGCAGGGTATTCTGGGTATTATGCAATGTGTGTTATGTAATCACTTTTACAGCATTAATACATTTCCAGTAGCATTTATTATAATGTCTTACTATTCCACGAGAGTTTAGTGTGTTTAACTAGATTGGAATACCGTTACAGAACACATCGTAGAACATGTCTTGAATATATTTTGAATTTTATGGTATTGGTGTTAAATGTAAGTTTGAGTTGTGAATCATCTGTAATGTTTTCGATCTCCTCTTACAATTCTTGAAAGGAGAACTGCTGCTTCTAGTTTGATCATTTTGTTGCCGTATAATATCAGCACATTATTATTGGGAATTTGTTCAAGGATTGAAGGATTTATTGGCAATTAATAGACGTCTAGAATTCCAGTACTAATTATTATCAATAAAATAATCATAAAAATTGCTCTAAAGAAAAACCTACCTACCATTGTGGATGTTTTGAAAAGTTAAATGTACATTAACAGAAAACGTGTATCAGGATAGAGTTTGAAAAGTTTACATTAACAGAAACCGTGGATAGAGGACCGTGTGTCAGGATAGAATATGACTGTCTTAAAAATGTCTACACAATATCACTACAGTTTTTCATGCCCAACTTTCATGAGCCTTCCTATAGTGTAAAAGGTGCGTAATGACTCATGACGATGTGATGACGTTGCACTATTCAAACTGAATTGAGGCCTGTGTAAAAGTTGGAATGGGATGTCCGGCAAACATTAATTGCAAAAAAACTTCAACTTCAAAAGACTAAAGAGAAATAATTTACTATAGAGCAATAATGAAATAAGGAATTAATTTTTTATGAGTTCAATAAATTGATTCTTACGCACAAACGACAATGTAAGAAAGGTATAGATTGAATAAAAAAATGTTATGTTTATTTTCCACAATGGACTACTAAACATATTTCAAAATTACCTTTAATGTGCTTTCGAGTAGAACTGAAAGAATGTATCAATACATATTCAGATGATACATAACAAAGGCGTCTCGACAATTTGTTTTTGGCATTCATTGCACATCACATATGATGATAAAGGGCATGACGTTACATCACAACAAAAGGCAATGTACATATACAGTTGTAATGTGACCATGTCAACAAATAAATGCACTCCATTAAAAAATTTTACGGAATATAGTATTTTTGAAGCAAGATGCCAAATGAATGCAATAGAAAATTAATAATATTCTAGATTGAAATGCGTTTAAGATTTTGAGAAAAAATTAAAGATGAAATGATCGTTATAAGCATAAGCTAAACTTGATATGGATATATTTGTTTAAAAAAGAAACTGCTGTAAAGTGTTTCTCTAAAGACTGATAGGTCAGGCTTGAATTACTATAAAATAATTGCTCAATTTTTTTAGACATATAGAAAATTATTCAGTATATCTGAACACGTTGAATACTGTAATATTTAAAAAAATATATATAGTTCAAGAATTTCTCTTGCCATTGGGACGCGAGCTTTGTCCAGTAACTTTCTGTTCATAAAATTTTAAATGCTAGATCATTTACAAATTTTATGTTCCCCATTCTTTCAGGCTATATATATTTACACTTCTTTCACGACTGAATATTAAACGTCGATTCAAAATAGAGATACTTGAACAATTTATTCTTTAATTGATGGATATTTCAAATAAATAAATAATGCAGTATAACATTATAATCATCTCTTATAAACAATTAAATTCAATGTTTGAGAATAAATGTGTTTTTAATGCATATTTTAGGTTTAAACTTGAGAGTGCATTTTTATAATAAACTTTTCTTAAATGAATATCGACATATTATCCTTTTCTATCCAACCGAAGTAGCAGCAAGTTGAAAGAAATAAAATCACTCGCTGCAGCAAGAAGAAAACTTTTCGTCAAAGTGAATATTCCGCTGGCAGTGAAAATAAGTTTTTCTTTTGATCGAATCAATACCAGCAGAAGTTTTCCATCCTCTTTTGTATCTTCTAAACAACGCAAAGTAAATAAAATGTCTTTGAATCTTTTCCTCAATTTCTGATCCTTTTCATAGATTTCAGCAGTTGAATATGCTGTTAAAATAAAAGATCGACAGTTTAGTGTGTCGTACACAAATTTTAAAACAATGTAAACACTGTCCACGCTTAAGTAAGAGCCTAGTACTTCGGAAAAAATTGAAAAAATCAGAGAAGTTTGAACATATAAGAAAGATTATCTGAAAAGACATCACTGATTCATTAAGACATACAGAATAGTGAATAATTAAGTACGCATTGTGTAAAAGTGAGAAAGGAAACATTTATCATTTCTTGATATCTGAGTTAGTCTAGAAGCTCATTCATCAAGTACTTTACTCGAAAAGTGCACAAGTGAATATAAAATAGTGAGAAGAGCGAAGAAGTAGTGTAGAGAATTGCCACACATGAAGGAAAAAAGGCACGTCATAAATGTTGCTTTCTGTGGATAGTTTGAAACATTCAACATTTCAAAAGTTATTCGCTTCAACTCTTTATCAATAAACGATGGTTTCCTGCAATAAAGAATAGCAACAGCTGTAATTAAAACAAAATTTGATAATACTATTACAAGAATAATAACGTTAAAAATTTGCACTTGTTTTCTCAGAATTGAGAAAGATCTTTGTTCAAAGAAAGCGAAACATTTCAATATTCTTCGTATTTGGTATCTTTTCAAGTAAAATGCATAATAGACTGCTAAAAGAAATATGCGGTAGAAAATCCTGGTAAAGCTTAATTTTACGCAATGAAGGTCATCTCTTTGTTAACTCTATTATACTTAAATTAAGTTTATAGAACATGCCAATGAGAAGCGAAATTGTAAAAAACTTTGTAAATACTTTAGTATTCGTCTTTCCTCTGTATTCTTCAAGCCTGGTATTCCGATGATGTGCATAATTTTCAGAAGAATGTTTGACATCATCTTTCAATTTCTTGAAATCAGATCTTAACAATTGCCTAAATTCTATCATTCAAGTAAATGACTCGAATTTATAGTTTAGAAAGAAATATTTTATAATACACATTCAGTTCTTAATTGATTTACTTTTATATGCAAATTTGAATATATGTGTTCATGGAATACATCCCAGAAACAGTTATTTAAGTGCTGAACGTTTGATTTGTCGTAAGTATAACCAGTATGACCGCAAATATCTTGGGATATGTAATGATCAATAAATTATCATATAGATAAGAAACAGGGGAGAGAAAACTTGATGATTAAAATGTTAGATTTTCGATGAAAAGCTTTTAAAGTAATCCATTTTACTTTAATTGTTTTTTTAGAAATAATATCTGCATATATTTTACATGTAAGAGATATTCTTATAAGTTGAGGATGTTAAACATTCATATTTTGTTCTTCATCTTCGTGAGATAGATAAATTTTGAGTGCTTTTATTGTTATTGTAAATAATGACTTTAACTAATGAATTGAGTAAAATATGTATATACACATGTTTTTGCATATTTTTCTGTACAAATATTTCATAAAATTAGGAATTTTTCCCAGTGTGAGATAATGAATTAATCAATGTTTATTTGGGAACAGAAATGTTACATTTCTATTTAATGAATGCTGAAATTAAAGGATATTTATATAATCTAGACAGAATCTTACACTTAAGCAAAAAATTCCAAGAATATAGATATGTTAACAAAATTTAAGACATAAACAAGAAGTAGGTTGCAATTTGACATGGTAAGAAATTCAGAAAACATATCTGCACAGTAAAAGAATCGTGGAAAATATAAAGGAAATAACTGCAGAAAAAAGCAAATACGACACATACAAAATAAATTATTGTTCCGGTCCGTATCTTGTGCAATAGCAATGCCTCACAGTGGATTCACCGTAAAGAATAACGCATTGTTTTGATCTAAATTTTTGTTTATCCTTTAATTGGTTCCACTGGGGGCACCACAAGTACGAGGATGAGAAGCCGTCCGAGAAGCAAGAGGGGTCTCGCCTTTCTGCTGGATATAGTATTATTCGGTGGGATTGTGTTGTCCACATCCCGATGGCGTGACGTGCCTTCTACAGGTGGGATTGGTACAGGGCCGGTGACAGCCATTTTGTAAATGACCATGGTACCAGTGTTACCTTCACGGTAGTCCTTTCATTCAGATGCACCGCAAGGCTTCGAGCTAGATCGATCCGATTTGTTTTGAATATCCTCCAATTGTGAATTTAATGTTTTCAGTTTGTCACATCCTTCACATGCAGCAACACTTGGCGCAGTTCAGGTGTCGTCCTCGTCATCTGACCACGGTTAAAAGTTACGAGGTCCGTCCCAATATAGCCCTCGTGTTGCTTCGAAAACGGGACGTTAATATATTTAAACTAAACTAAACTAAATTAAACTTTGGATTATATTGCACATTCCGCACGAAGTTAAAAAATAAAACAATATGAAATTACAGTTGTAATGTAACCATGACAACAAATAAATTGAATCCATTAAAAAATTGCAAGGAATAAAGTCATTTTGTAGTAAGATGCTAAATAAATGTAATATAAAATTTAAATAATTTCAGTATTGAAACACATGCAATTGTGACAACAGAAAACTAAAGTTCAATTGATCGTTATAAGCATAAATTAAATTCGATATGGATATTTGTTTGAAGAATAAATTTTTTTAAAGTTTTTCGCTAAACACTGATAGCTCAGGCTTGAATGATGTTCAAATCATTGTTCAAATTGTTTTGTTCGACCTTCAGCAAATTAATTAGAATATCTAAATAAATAAAATAATGAAATATTTAAAATATATCTGGCTCTAAATTTTTTCGTGCCATTGGGACCCGAGCCTTGTCCAGTAAGTTTCTGTGTATAAAATTTTGTGTTATATCCTTTACAAATTTTATGAGCACATTTTTGGTATATATATATATATATATATGTACACTTAATTCTTGACTTGATAATAAACTTCATTTCAAAATAGAGATAATGCAAGATCAATTTTTCATTTAAGCCTTTCTAAGGCTTTGGGAAATATATATCCATCAAATTCAACAATTTTTAAATGCAGTTTTTAATGTTGGCAAACGTTTGCTCTAAATGTTTCAATGAGACGTAACGAAGTGACATGTCTTGGTAATTAATTAATAATTAATAAAATAAATTAACAAAATATAATGCCATTTAATAAGCTAAATAAATGAATTCATTTTCCTACATTTATCTTAATCTCAAATATATTGAATTATATCACTACTAGAAAAAAAATTCCTCTTTAAAGGAATAATTGTTCGATATTCCAAAAAATAAATAAATAAAGATTGCACCGTCATATTGGAAACCATCCCTAATAAACATTTTAACAATGACTGTTTTAGCATAATTTTTTCAATACATTTTAAGGATTAAATTCGAAAGTGGGTTTTAATAACAAATGTTACATGAATGAATCATTTTCTCATCCTTTTCTATCCAACTGAAGTAGCAGTAAGTTGAAAGATATGAAAACACTCCCGGCAGCAAGAAGAAAACTTTTCGTTAAAGTGAATATTCCGCTTGCAGTAAAAATAAGTTTTTCTTTGGATCTAATAAATTCTAGTAGCAGTTTTCCATCTCTTTTGGTATCTTCCAAACAACGCAAAGTGAATGAAATCTCTTTGACTCTTTTCCTCAATTTCTGATCCTTTTCAGAGACACCAGCGGCTGAATATGCTATCAAAATAAAAGATCCAAAGCTTTGCGTGGAGTACACAAATTTTACAACAATGTGAACACCGTTCACGCTCGTATAAAAGCCTAGAGCATTGGAAAAAATTGAAAAAAAGTCAGAGAAGTTTGAACATATAAGAAAGAATATCTGAAGGGACATGGCTGATTCAATAAGACATATAAAATGGTGAATAAATGTGTACTCTTTGTAAAAGCGAGAAATAAAACATTTATCATTTGTAGATATCCGAGTCAGTCTAGTAGCGCATTCATCCAGTATCTTACTCGAAAAAGTGCATAAGTAAATGTAAAATAATGAGAAGAGCAAAGAAGTGGCGGACAGAAGTACCGCACTTGAAAGAAAAAAGTACATCATAAATGTTGCTTTCAGTGGATAGTTTGTAACATTCGCCATTTCAAAAGTCATTCGCTTAAACTCTTTATCACTAAACGATTGTTCTATGTAGTAAAGAACAGCAACAGCTGTAATTAAAACAAAATTTGATAAAATTATCACAAGAATAATAACGTTAAAAATGTGCACTACTTTTCTCAGAATTGAGGCATATCTTCCTTTAAAGAAAGCGAAACATTTGAGCATTCTTTGTACTTGGTTTCTTTTCAAGTAAAATGAAAAATAAGCTGCTAATTGAAATATGCGGAAACATATCCTGGATAAGACCAATTTTATGCAATGAAAATCATCACATCTGTTCGCTACATCTATTATACGTAAAAGAAGTGAATGGAAAATGCTAATGAGAAAACAGATAGTAAAAAGCTTTTTCAAATAGTTTAGTATCAGTCTTTCTTCGGTATTCTGTAAGCCTATTATTCCTGGTATTCCAATGGCACGCATGGCTTTGAGAAGAATGTTTGATATCATCTTGCTTCTACACGAAATGGAGTCTTAAAAATAACTTGAATTGTATAATTGAAGTAAATGCTTGCGAACACTTATTTAGAAAGAAATACTTCCTAATTCATTCAGGTTTTTATTCATTTTTATTTTTCACAGAAATTTTAATATACGAGTTCAAGGAATGCATCCCAGAAACTGTTTCTTAACGAGAGCGTTTGATTCTTCGCAAATGTAGCTAAAATGGCGCCAGGAAGTATGCAATGTATAATGATCAATAAATTATCATCTAAATACGAAATAGGGAAACAAACTATTTATTATTAAAGTGATTGATTTTCGATGAAAAGCTATTAAAGTAATGCATTTATCTTCTTTGGGATTTATACAATAGTACTTGCCAATATTTTACCTGGAATACACATTCCTCTTATTAATTCAGGATGTTACAAATTTGTGTCTCGTTCTTTTTTCTTCGTGGCATAGATAAATTTCGAGTGTTTCTATTGATCTTGTAAGTAAGGAATTTAATTAATTACTTGAGTAAAAGATACGTCAAATTTTTATAAACAACAAATCAGCTGAATTTTGAAGTTCTGAAGAATGAAATTCGTTTTTCCATACATATTTGCACAAATTTTTCAAGTTTATGAATTTTCCCTTCAGTTTGAGATAAGGGATGAATCAATGTTTATTTGGAACAGAATGACATTTGAATTTAATGAGCTCTGAAATTGAAGAATAAAGTTTATTTGAATCTAGAGAAATTCTTACACTCAAGCAAATATTTCTAAGAATAGAGATATGGTCATAAATTTAACAATATGGTACTGCCTATAGGAAAATACATGCATTTTTTTTATTTTTGTAATGTAAGGAATGGTCAGTATATTGAAGTTAACTTCCTTAAGCTTAACAAATAAATGTTGTCTCAAGCATTTCTTAATAATTCTTCAATTTTTTTAAAATAACTTTTTTTGCAAGAAACTCATACGATGTGAAATATATCTCCTAAAAGGAGTTTTATTTTACATCGTATAATTCAGAATAATATGAAAGGTATGATATTTACATTCCAGGCTTAGACATGTTACTTTGGTGTTAGTTAAAACACATTATATAAATATTAAAACCATTTTATTTAGCTAAAAGTTTGAAAATTATTAAACTTCTAGTCTTTTGTTCAAAAATTTTTAAACCTATTTCAGTATAATGGACTTTTCGGTACTTTCGCTAATCACAAAGCAAAACTATATAAGGAAGAAAAATTCAGTGTTAGACATGAAACATTTACATTAAACATGCTTCAATTTACCTTTATAACCATAGATATAGTTAAGACAAATTTTTCATCGCTCGCTTGAATTTTGAACAAGAGTTTCGTAAAAAAAATGAGGAAAAGGAACTCTTCAAAAATTGTTTTCAAGCAAAAGTGGGTAATTTTTTTCTTCAACTTTTTGTAATGCTCAACAATCACATAATTAGACGTTATTGTTCCATCCGAAAAATCTTTATGTTCCTCGCATGCTCCTTTGCTGAAGTTATTGTTCGAAGAGAATTGAATTTTTTCTTCAAGAGGAGAACGTCATCGGAACAAGGGAGTAAATAAGCTTTGTTTACTGAAGTGAGTGCAATAAAAAGTAAAATAAAGTTGAATCAGAAATTTTATTGTGAAACTATTTCTTTTTATGGATTATAATGATGCCAGAATGAAGCGAAAAGTCAACACTGCATTTAAATGAGGCAAATTCCTGTGTTACCAAAGATTTTTCGCTTCCATTTTGATGAATTTAACCACAGTCTTTCTTGTCAAGTTTTTAATTTCTGATTTTTTTTCTTACATTCTCTGTAAAAAGAAATAAAGTTCCTTTTTCTGTAAAGAAAGTATTTTTATTTTATCTTCTGTTTTTTTAAGACGATGCATATTTTGCTCAAGAATATTGCAATTGTAAATAATTGCTCTATTGTTATACACTATTATACTGAATTGTTAGATTTTCAATCCGAAGATGAAAATTCTTCATTCAAATTAATGTACCGGTTTTATAAAGTGTTGCGTATTACCCTTAGATCCAAAGCTTTTATAATGCTCAATTTGTTATTCAAGAAACCACGCAATAACCCGTCATCTAAGAATGCAGATAGATTTTGTTATGGAGGTAATTAATGCAAGGTGTTCTGATTGTCAGGCTAAAACAATAATTTCAACCTCCCTATTTATGCAAAACTTCAAGAACTGTTTCGCATGCATGTGTATAATAAATCAAACTAATCATAATGAATTTATGAACACCTTCACCTATGTCTAGTTCTATCATTTCTTCGGACAGGGAATGCACTGAAAATTGTTCATTTTTGTTTTCGGATAAACATTTTAGCCATTTCACCAATTTATTCTACGTTAAAATAAATCACATCTTAGAATTTATCTGACAAATTTATGCACGTATATTTCAGAATTTCCTTCAAAATTTGATCAATAAAATTTTTTTAAGCTGACGTGAAATTTTTATTTATATTGCCACATGTTGCGAAGTTCAAATATTCCTCGAAGTGGAGTGATGTAAGGCCCGGAGTTCAATTTTTGCTTTTGAAACACCCTTCCAATCTCGTGAGTAGGATACCCATTAGAATATAGGGGCCTACCATCAAATGGCAGAAGGAAGGAGGAAAATAATAGAAAAAGAGTTTCCGCCTTTTCTTTCCTTGGATAAAATTTCGGCATTTTGTCTGATATTCGAAGAAAAATATCAGATAATTTTGCCGGTCCCAACAATAATTCAAACCCTTCATGTGAAAAATGGAGAGAAATCTTGAACTTTTTGTAGAAAGAAAAAAAATCTGCAAATAACTGCTTCTTTTTCGTTTCTAACGATTTTTATGGTAGTTTCAAATATAGGTCATAGATGGTTACTAATCAAAAATATTTTTTTTTTATTTTAGAGTTTTATAAGAAAGAATATTAGATAATATATCGTAAATGTAAATAACAAAATCAGGTTATTTTGCGTTTGTCAAGCAAAGATCTGGGTTATTGCAATTATCCTACTTAGAAAGATAATTATAATTGCCGTACTAAACCGTGGTGGAAAATAATTGTTACAACAGTTTATAAGAATTAAATAATTTCAAGTTTTTCTAATAAACAAAATTAATAGAAATAACTTATATAAACTACATAGATTAAATATCTAAATATTGATTCAAGTTACTTCTGAATGTTGAAATATCCTATTTAGGGCATTATTCCTGAAGTAACCTCCTTCTGTCCTCGGTATTCTCCTTCTTTCCTCGGGAATTTTCCTTCTTTCCTTGAATAGCCTCCTTGTTTCCTCGAATAGCCCCCTTCTTTCCTCGGACATTCTCCTTCTTTCCTCGGCTATCCTTAAGACTGGAGAGCATCTGTAGAGGGAGTTTCAGAAATCTCTCTTCAGCTGGGTTGAAGATTAAACATGCAGACCCTTCAAACACTCTATGAGTTGAACTATTCTTATTTACGTCATTAACAACACACTTATTAATCAAACAGCTACAGCACAACTAAGAAATACTAACTACTTGGTGATTACGATCCAAATTTACTATCACCAAGAGTGAAAGCGAATTCCAAATATCTTGCTGATACAGATTCTTTGAAATTATTTTATATACAGGTAAATATCTGGATATTTACTGACATAGTTATTATTGATGAGGATATTTAAAAAAATTCAAACTTTTTGTATAAATTATTTATGTTAGTTCGAAAAATTTTGTTTCATTTTTAGCTACGAGAAAAATTTATACCAGTTCTAAAAGATGATTTTGCTTTTTGAGAATAAAGAATTGTAAAACTTATGCTTTTACGAAAAATATGTACCAAACTACCAAGAATAAAATTATAACTTACAATCTGAGAATTTTCTAATAATGGAGAAAATAAATAAAAGATCACTCCGAAGGAATCTTTAGATTTTAGGTGATGTTTTCCTTCAGACCCGCCGAGATATCCAGTTATTCACAACGTTCCTCTCATATGAAATACAGGAACACCGCATTTATTAAGTTGATTCTTTCAAGAAAGTGGCCTTACTTTTTCGTCGTATCTCCAATGAATAATGCCTTAAAGAAGTTCGGAGATTTTTGAAGCAGTTAAATAACTGTCATTAAAGATATCGGTAACGGCATTAATCAACTCGAAACGCATCTCGCATTAAAAAACAAAGGGTAAACATGTATTCAAAATTACGTCAGCTTAGTAAAACGCTGATTGCTTGTGAGAAAACTAATCAAGAAACCAGTGACGCGCCTGGAGGCCATTTCAGAAACCACCATTAATTTTCAGGCTGAGAAGAAATTGATTGGTTCCTTTAATTTCTAAAATCCTGACACCTCCGGTCATAGGCAGCGAAGTAAATTTTGTTCTCCTGTTAGTAGTAGAGACACAAGAATAATAATTAAAACACTCTATTTTGCAAAATTGCTTCTCCCGATGTACAAGTTGTTTCAGTTCTTAATTATACAAGCTTTTAGGCCAGAAGGTCTTTTGAACACTGATAATGAATGTTTGCTATCACTGTCTTTCTGGAACTTGATCATCATGCATCGTGAGCATCATGAGTAAAGTCAGTTTGAGATAATTTCATATATTATCCTAGCAACTTCCACTGATAAAAAAAAGTAGTTTTATAATTGAAGAAGCTTTATTTGACATGAGAATAACCTTAACCGATTGTAACATCACTTTGTAGGTGTTTTGAAAGTTTTAATTTCTTCTTCAAGTAAAAGCAATAGAAAATGAAAGAATATAGAAATACAAAAACTTTCAAAGAATGAATTTAATTCGAAAGAGAATTCACTTCCCATTAGATAAGATGCACAGTTTTTAGTGCTAAGTTAAACTTTTTTAAAATTCTAAAATCATAAATTTTCGTTCTCTGTTTTTAATGTACATGATGAAATTTTTTATAGTATATTGATTGAGAATACATATCTGCTTTTTCTGTATGCATATTCTCTTACTGTATGCTTATTTGTGTTAAAAAATGCCTAGAAAATGATAAAATTGCAAAAGTTTCTTTAAATATTTTGTGAAGTTCTATTTTTGAAGGATTTCTAATGGAAGAGTTACGTTCCCCGATTTCTTGTTCTATTAGATCGAATTCATTTATTAAAAAAAATTTAGTTCCAAGAATATCATAATGCCTAGCTTTTACCAGTTATTCAAAGTTCAGCAAAGCGTGTGAGCTATAAAGCGATGTCATTTGTCTTAGGCAGATAAACTTTAAATTTAATTAATTGCTTATTGAACTACATTTATTGTTCACGGATATATGCGTTTTCTTGCTTAAGTGGTTGATTAATTAGTTTTCTTGTGTGATAAATTATACATTTGTTCACTGAAATGCAAAAATTTTCATTTTTTTTTCTTCCTGAAAATGACATAAAAAATCAGAAGAAAAAAAATTGACTGTATGAAGAAATCTTCCGATTGGACAGAGAAAACATGTGTCACAATAATTAACCAATTGTTCCAATTCTCGGAATATACTGATAGAATATATCATAAAAGAATTTATTTTATATTTAGTGACGTAAGCTGACGCATAAACAATACCTTAATGAAAGTATAAGATATAAGTTCACCAAATAATCTTTCTGAGCACCAACTATACCACATTACTTAACTCATAACGTGTACAAATAAATACAAAAATATTCGCGTAACTAAAGCAAAAATTAATACAGCTGGCCTAATTAAAGGAAAGTTAAAAATTAGTTCTTTGCTTTCTCCTTATTTAGTCATACCTTTGTCCAATGATATTGAAAAATTTAGCATTCCTTTTATATGAGTCGTTTTAAATAAAATGTACTCTAGGTTGCTAAAACACATAATCGAAAGAAAATCCGAAAGAAGGCTACTTTAGCAAAATGGAAATCAGCGAATTTGTTTCTAAAATCAGTTATAAATATTGTGGGAACCGAAAATAATGAAATTCCTGTCAATCTCTGTGTGTGTTTTAAGGGTTCCTTATTAAAGACAGGTACATGTTACCGCCCTTTTTCTATATGCAAGTAGTGGATATATTAGTCTGTTGTCAAGAGCCTGTTAGGAAACTGTGAGTACCATAATCACAGTCACCCCGACCTGTCTAGGCATACGGGAAAATCTGAATGATGGCTGTTGCAATAGAAACGAGTACTGAGGTCGGGTCCTAATGGCCAACACAGCCTCATGGCCCAGCCCCTCCCGTATTAGGTAAGTACTATCACTGGAAGAGGGACTGCGCCCCCCCCCCATTTATGTAACCCTAGGCGGGCGAGTTACTTCATATGAAACCTGAGCAACTCATCCACATTTCGTGGTGCCCACATCAGTAGGGTAAGGAAACTGTGAGTACACAGCCTCTTTGTATTACAGCGCAAAATGTCAGACCTAACAGACAAATTGGTGGCTCTAGCCTGGTTGGCGATCGGCCACAATAACAATGAATATGGTGGGGGTTTCTCTACCTACAACTCGAAGAACTTGACAGCATACAGCATGTAAAGGAAAATAGTTGAGTCAAGAATAATTGTGGACGATAATAAATGCTAAGTGCAAAAGATCTTCGAATGTTAAAGAGGATTGTGTGATCCAAAGAGAAGATGACCGCAACCAAAATGACTACAGAACTCAACCAGGATCTGTATATTCCTGTTTCATCTATGAAAGCTAGGAGGAAATTTCAAAAACAAAAAGAATCTGTTGCAGAGCAGCAATTCCAAAGCAACTTCTGATTGATATGAATGCAGAACGTCGTCTTCAGTAGTGCCGCGAACATAAAACTTTTTCAAACGACAAATGGAATAAAGTGATATGGTTCGATTAATGGTTGTTCACTTTGTGTTCCTCGAAGGGACCCGCGAACACCTGGAGAACGAGCGTGATCGCCTTCATCCAACTATAAAGCATGGAGGTGGCTCAGTCATGATTTGGACAGCGATCTTGTGGTTTTCTGCAGGCCCCATCATCGCCACAGGAAGATGAATAACTGAGAGTGACTTAGTCAAATATTTACTTCCTGTTGTGCACACATTGTTGCCATCTAGGGATAGAGTTCTGCAGAAAGATAACTGTCAAAAACAAGCAATTACACCTGTCAAGTCTTGGTTTAAAGCGCATGAAGATGAAGCCATGCATCTTCCTCGGCTGTCCCAGCTCCCAGACTTAAATATTATTGAATCATTGAGGTCTCTTCCGGAGAAGTGAATCCTCATCCGATATCCTTCTCCATCGTCTCTACGGAAACATTCAAAAATTCTTCATGAGGAATGGTTTAATATTCCTTTAACCCCTTGAGCTCTATTCGGACTCAAACAGCTCCGTACGGCAGTGGCCGAATTCAGACAATTTCGGGCGTCTGGGTTAATTCTGAAAAAAGTAAGGTAGTTCCTTTGTTTGTAGCCAATTGGTCGCAAAGCAGCGGGCGTCGCCCTTCCGGAATTTCTGTAAGGAAAAGGACGATTCTGTTTTCGTGAACGAAAAATTACTCCAAGTTTTGAGGCGCTGGAATTACCATTCTATCTGGGTGAAGAGAAACTCCTTTCATGATTTGTATAATTAAATTTCTCGATGCATTCAGGTCGTTATATCTGTTAAATGTGACACTACTCCTCATTAATAAAGCTATGTATATTCATTCTTGGTGTTTCCATTATTTCGTCCACCTTTAGAATTCTTTTTTAAAACAGGCAAATTTGAAGCCAATAAGTAAAGGATTCTTATAAATTCTTCTATAAAGGTTTTTTCTTCTACTCTTTGTGAACCTGGAAAATCATTAAGGCAGAGAACTCTTAAAAGAAAATTTAAATCCATTATTATTGTGTGTGAAAGCAGAAAATCTATGACTGGTATATTGGTTTCTAATGTAAATATACTCCCGAAATGTTTGTTCGGACACGTTTCTCTAATGTCTAATGGTTTCAACTCCTGATCAATTTTCATTGTCTTTAGATGAAGACATTTAAGTACATAGATTCATGAAACAATCTACACAGGTTGTCTACACAGGTTGTTACTAAATTCTTCTAGCTCTAAAGCTATATTGTCTTTTACTGAAATGGAACTTATGTTCGTAACTATTTGTGTTGAAAGGCAAAGATGATCAATAAGGGATATTTCAGAAAGGAGGTCGAACCAAAAGAAAGATGATGATTATGATGACAGATTTTCAATGAAAATTTATTAAATTGGTGCTTTTTAGTTTTATTATATTCGTTTCAATAAAAAATGTGTGTATAACATAAAATAAACTTTTTACTCGCTCTTTATTGTTTAAGACTTATTTCATTTTTATTTTGTCTATTCTTCTGTTTTATATAATAACTGGCTGCCTGTGGAGACCACCTGAATAACCTGTGTTATTGGGGAAAGAATAGTTTTAATAGGGTCTTCTATGCGTAGCTTGGTCTTAATGCCTATAAAAGTGTTGTGAATTCTGTAAAGTATTTTTAAATTAAAAATTTTGACAAACTTGTTTTTGATCCGATTTTATCGACTTACATCATCGCTTTTCTTTGTGCTATGTCCCTCCTGAGAGATGCACTTCGGGAATCCGAACTAATTTGGGCTGAAACTTGCTCAGATTCCGGGAAATTTGGATTATCCGAAAAATTCGGTGAAATATTCTTGATATACCAAATGCAGTAGAGTATTGACTTTGAGTGCTCTGTGAAAGAGTACTGAAAGAGCAAGCGGCAAATCACATCGACTAGAAGGTTTAGTTCCTTACGTAAAAAAAAATAACCGTTTTTTTCTACTAATTAGGGTGCTGTATTCATTCTTAAATACTAAGTCAAATGTTTCTTTTAAGTTAGGAATAAACATTAGCTCTGTTTCTGATTTGTAATACTTCAATTATTTTTTAATAAAGTGTTTTCAGGAAATTGAAAAAACTTGTTCGAATTGCTGAAGTTGCACTGTATCTGTTATCCCTCCTAAAAGATGAACTTTAATATGAAGCGGGAATTGATTAAACTTCAATTAATCCGATGACTTGCTTGCTGTATCGAAATAGGGTCATAAAATATAGAAGAAGAATAAGTGAAATCATCCATCATACAAGATTTTTGAATTATAAGGAATATTTCATAATGTTTGTTTACAGATAAAATAAAAAAATCTGTGCATAATAATAAGAGTATAAAACTTCAAGCTAAAAGCGCGATAATATAATTGTTTTATATAACAGGAATTTTTTTTTACATATTACAAGAAACGAAATATTGCATTAATGTCAAGCTGTATTTAGAAATGCACCCACTTTAAAAATTAATTAAATTAAGAAAGTGAATGGAGAATTGAAATTAATTTAAATTTGAATCTCTCGTATTTTAATTAAACTTCTACTGAAAAATAAATATACATATTAAAAGTTAAGTAATTGTTCATAAGTAATGAAATTTCAGAAATTGTGTCGGGAATGTATTTTATTTCATCTTTGATTAACTTATATGCTTTTGAACAATCCCAGATTATACCTCTTATTGTAATTTATATTTAATAAATCAATTTTGAAATTATTTAGTTCTTATTTTGCAAATTTACGAGACATGAGCGTTTACCTTATTTAAGGCAACCACTGAATATATTGTAATCTCATAAATTATTAAGAAGCGATAAATTTTCAACCTAAGTCTATAATTTACAACAATGTGACAACTTTTTAAATAGAATTTAAGAACACGGAGATTCATCATGTTTACTCATTACATTGTTTTCTTCATGAAGAACTAAATTAAAAGTATGAAAAAACGAATCTTTTATGATTGAGAGTTTTAATTAAGCATTCCACAGCATCATGAAAGAGTTAATTAAAACTAACCAAATAAATATCGACATGAGTTTCCGGAAAATATTTCTATTCACGCTTATGCTCAAAGAATAAATTAGATTTGTTCGTCGGAATTTTACTCAGACGCAGAAGCGCTGAAAATGAATTTATAAAAGCTTTTCGTTAATATTCACCAGCAATATTCACAGACACTTTTCATTTCTCTAAAATAAATTTCAAAGTCATTGATCAGACTATCTTCCTCACGTCTGTAACTAGAGCACCATAGTGGAGTCAGACCCAGCAAAAATATTCTGAAATTCTTTAAGAATGAAATCACGTTTTTCAAGAAAGCCCGTTGCGCATATGTGCTTTAACAGACAATATAAAAGACTGCTTGTTCTAATGGAAGTTTCCTGAAATAAATTAAAACAAGGAACCAGATTTCGAAATTCGTACGCTAATTGCAAATAAATTGGGCTCCGAATAATTGCAATTATTTTATATCGAGTCGAAATTTTAGAGTCATAGACGTATGTGGAAAAATCAAGCAATTCATGATTTGGGTCTAATATTTTGTGTGAGCACCCTAAAAGGCAAATTATGCTTCTTATTTGTCATCCATTCTATTGAGGCTGCTCTTCCAAAGTTTAAGTCATTAAATGTCAGTTGAATAGATATTAAAACTCGGGTTGTCATATTAAATTCATTCTTAATCATTTTTGGCCACTGTAGTATTTTAATAAATAAATGTTTTTAATGGAACTTTTAAGACATATTTTGATTGAAAAGTTAGATAAAGTGTATAAAATGTATATTTAAGCTAATATGTTGCAATTGTAACCCCGAATAATTTCCAGATATTTGTACAAGTTAGTTTCGTTTTCATGGTCTTTGCCTGATGAGTTTTTGACTGTGAATTAAATTGTTACAAGCCACGGAGAAAAGAAATATAATTTCAAGTCAATCGTCCAGTTGTCTCATGTATTTAAACGATTTTGTTCCACTCGAATCTCAGAGATAAGGTTGGCGTTTATTCACCCCTACAATATTTTTAGTTGTGTAATTTGAAGTTTGTGTAGCAAAATTCATCAAAATCATAACAGCCATGTCCAACAGCATGCCAATCTGCCAAGGGGCATTTTGTCGGTTTTGTCGCAATATACTATGAGGAAATGGATTAGCATTTATTTACCCTTACAGAACTTTTAGGCAGACATTGAGGAATATATGTACAACACTGTGTCATCAAAATTGCCACAGCCTTATCAAATTTAGTGTCAATCGGTTCATTTGTTATATGCATTTAAACGACTTTACGCAATCCATCGGGATTAGAGTTTATTTATATATACA
>BGPR01004545.1:19598-34977 GCA_013235015.1 Araneus ventricosus | reverse complement strand
ACATTTTATTCAGCCTATGAGGAATATATGTATCCAGTGTCATCAAAATTGTCACAGCTATATGAGATTTCGTGCCAACCTCCCAGTTTATTAAATTCATTTTATGGATTTTGACACCCACATTGTCCTGACGGATTGGATTAGCTCTTCTTTAGGTGTTCTGGTATTTTTATTTGGCTAATTAGATGGAAGTGTACGAAATTTCATGAAAATCGTAAAAAGCAGCCAAATCGTCAAGCATGTCAATCGGCCTACTTGCACATATATTTTGCAGACTTTTTCCCACCCTACCCTGAGAGACTGGAATATGGCATATTTAACCCTACAGTACTTCAAGTCGGCTAATGAGAAAGATAAGCACTAAGTTTCAGCAACATCGCCAAAATTGTAAATTGGCCTATTTGTTAAATGTATTTTGGAGCCTTTATCCCGCCTTAACCTGAGGTATTGAGTTAGGGAATATTTAACCCTACAATACTTCAATTACAGCCGTTCGGAAGTGGTGTTGAGATAAACATGTATATATGCATACATACATATGTTGAGTTTTATTATAGAGATTCATTTATATACAAATTTATTTTTTAATCGGAAACACATAATTATGAAAAAAAGTATGCTTCTTCCTTTTGCTTTTCGGTATTGTCAAAAGAAATATAGTTTGGAGATTGGTAGTTTGGAAATTTTCCACTCGATCGGAAATTTCATATTCTAATGCATATTTAATTTATAAGACGAGTAAGCGCAATACGACAGGATGAACAAGTTTAAATTTTTTTACGAACACTTTCTTAGCTGAATATCTTTTAATAACTGAATAATTAAAAATGTTTTGCAAATATTTTTTAGTTGAATATCTTTTAAATTTAACATGTTTCTATTAATTCAACTTTTCCCTGAAACAAATAATAATTAGTATTCTACATCATGCTTTACATCTTCTATATATATATATATATATATATATATATATATATATAAAAATTACGTATGCAAATTTTAAAAAAAATTATATTTCATTTTTAACTATAAGTAAACATCTTAAAATTCTAGGAGATCGTTCAGATTTTTAAAGATCAAAGAGATGTTAAGACTGACGAATTTACCGAAGACGTTCCAAACTACCAAAAATAAGATACAAAAGACAATTTGAAAACTCATAAATACGGAAGAAGTGAAACAAAAGGCAGAATATCATAGATTAAGTCGATTTTAGAGTATTGTTTCGCCACAGTTACTTTAAGATATATAAGATATGATTCTATTGTTCCCTCATACGAAAGTCGGAAAAAGGCATTTGTTAAATTAATTATTTTGAAAACGACCGTTCTTTCCCATGATCTATTCAGCGAATAAAGCTTCACTGAATTTCAGAGATTTTTAAGCGGTTCAATAATTGTCATTAAAGAGTTCGGTAACTGCCTCAATCAACTCGAAACGCATCTCGCATCAAAAGTCAAACCGCAGACAAGTATTCAAAAATCCGTTAGTTAAGGAAAACGCTGATTGGTTGAGATAAAACTAATGAAGAAACCAGTGACGCGTCTGCAAGTAATTTCAGAAACCGCTATCAATTTTGATGAAGCGAGCAAATGGATTGGATCCTTTAACTTCTGAAATCCCGACGCCTACATTCACAGGTAACAAAGTAAATTATTGTTCATCTGTGCGTAGTAGTGGTAAAGGAATAATCATTAAAACACTCCATTTCGCAAAATTGATTATATGGATATGCAGTTGTTTTAGATTTTAATTAGACAGTCTTTTAGGTTACATAGTGGTTTGAACACGGGTAATGAATATTAGGTTTCAGTGTCTTTCGAGAACCTCACGAGAGCATCAGGCGTCACATGAAGTGATTGTTTTATTTGTTATTTATAGAGTATCGAATTAAATATTTTTGTGTCAATTGCTATGTTACTATATAAAAGGTTTGATATTCCATGTAATAAATTTAAATAATAATCAAGACTCCATGTGACAATTTGCAATATTTTTTCGTACTGACCTCAGTACTGTGGAAAACAAAAAATTCTTTGTTCCGTAATGAATAAAGGATTCAGTGCTGTAGTCGCAGAATAATCAGTGCCCGAGCGTTCTAACCTGGTAGATAAGAATCGTGCTGTTTTAAGGATGTTTACACAATTTTTTATTATTTATTTATCTTCAAAAAAAGCAGTGCCTTAACGAAGTTCGGGTTCCATTACACCTCCGAAAGGACTATTTCTTAAGAAGAAAAATATATAACAAATAGAAACATCATTTTACCTCTATTTCGAAAATTTTAATTTCTTCTTCAAGTAGAAAGCACTAGAAAATCTAAGGATGTAGATATACTGAAACTTTCAAGAAATGAATTTATTATAAAACATTTCACATCCGACAGGATGTGGTGCACAATTTACATTGCTAGGTTAAGTATTTTCCATGTTCAATAGCCATGCGTTACCTTTTCCTGTTAATGCCCACGCTGAAATTGCTAATAATATATTCAGATGGAGATTATATATACATTTCTTCCTTTATGCACACTTAGGAGTGGAAAGTGATGCTTAGAAAAATGCAAAAATAGCAAAATTTCCTTTTAAAATTATGCAGAATCCTTCTCTTTTTTTCAAAGCTTTATGAAAGTAGAATCACCTTCCAAGACTTTTTGTTATTCTAGATCAAGCTCATTTATTAAATAAAGAAAATAAAGGTCTCAGAAGGTGAGACCTCAGAGGCTTTACGTTACGTTTATTCAACGTTCAGCAAAGCGAGTGAACTGTAACGAGAAATCATATATCTTGAAGGCAGATGAATTTTAAAACTTAAATATGTATTCATTAAATTCAAAATGTTTTTATTATAAACGGATATTGCACCTTCAAGATTGATTAATTAGTTTGATTGTGTGAGATATTATACAACTGTTGAGAGAGATGTTAAAACTTTGTTTTTGTTCTCCTTGAAAAGATAGAAAAAAATGAACTTGATAAGGAAATCGTCTGGATGGACTGAAAAAATTTGCTTCAATAATTAAATAATTGTTCCAATTGATGATATATCTTGATATCAAATAATGAATGAAAAATAATGGGCAATAGACGTTTCATAAAGGGAGTGAACTCATAATTTTACGTGTATCATAACATAATTATAAAATTTCTTCATTACGAATCTGAACTGATTCCAATTGATGACATCAAATAATGAATGAAAAATGATGGGAAAAATACATTTTATAAAGGGAGTGAACTCATAATTTTACGTGTATCATAAAAAAATTGTAAAATTTCTTTCTTATGAAAATGAACTTTCGTATCATAGATTACCCAGATATTTTAGCTTGAAATAAAAGAGGGATGACACTCAACAAAAGCGAAAGTTGTCTGAAAATAAGACTTCTGAAAGTTTTAAACGTGATTTTGTTGGAAAGAAATGTGAAAAATTATTTTTTTATAAATTTGATATTTTGCATTTCATATTTTAGCGGTTAAGGAAAAATAGCTCAAATAAACGTCGCATACTTTAAGTAATGGAAATAAAAAAAACAAATGTTTTAAATAAGCAATTAAAATGTCTGCAGAAACAAAGGACTTATCTTATAGATCTTTTTACACATTCAAGAAAATTTCATAATACATTTCTGATTTCAAAGATGGAGATTATTCTTTATTAAAATAAAACGCTGCTGTTAACTGAGGTCATTTTCAAGCATCTTCCACGAATAAGGAATTTTTATCCTTCCAGCGGGCACGAATAAGCAAATTCTACAACATATCGTGCATCATATTACACATATATGTGTGCTGTTTAAATAAGTGCAGCTTTTATTTATGTTATCTGTATTTATTTGCGAAATAGTAAACAAAGATTTTATAAATAAAAATTGCAATTAAATTTATAAAAGAACGATAGAAATATGTAATACGATACGCAATGCAGGTAGAATCTCTTGCATAAGCGCGCCCGCTCGTAGGGTATTCTGAGTATTATACAATGTGTATTATGTAATCACTTTTAATGCAGCATTAATTCGTTTCCATTAACATTTATCATAATTTATTATTTTTCCACGATAGTTTAGTGTGTTTAACTAGATTGGCATACGGTTACAGAACACAGCGTAGAACATGTCTTGAATATCTTTTTAATTTTATGGTATTGGTGTTAAATGCAAGCTTCAGTTATGAAACATCTGCAAGGTTTTCGACGCCCTCTTACAGTTCTTGAAATTAAACCTGCAGCTTTTAGTTTGCTTATTTTTTGGCGTATAATATCAGCATAATATTATTGGGAATGTTCAAGGATATCCTTCAATTAATTATTGGCAATTAAGAGACGTTTAGAATAACAGTACTAATTATTATCAATCAAATAATCATAAAAATTGCTCTAAACAAAAACCTACGCACCATTGTGGATGTTTTGAATAGTTAAATGTTCAACAACTGAAAACGTGTATCAGGATAGAGTTTGAAAAGTTTACATTAACAGAAACCGTGGATAGAGGACCGTGAGTCAGGATATAGTACGACTGTGCTCAAAATATCTACACAATATTGTCTCGGCGTATTAGATGATGTGATTAGATTAAACCAAATTAGATGATGTGACTTGTGATCACTTCAATTTTTCATTCACAACTTTCATGAGCTATCCTATAATGGAAGAGGCACGTAATAACTCATGACAATGTGATGACGTTGCACTATTCAAACTGAATTGAGGCCTGTATAAAAGGGGAAATGGGATGTCCGGCAAACATTAATTGCATAAAAACTTCAACCTCTAAAGACTAAAGACAAATAATTTACTATAGAGCAATAATGAGATAAGGAAGTAAATTTTTATGAGTTCAATAAAATGATTCTTGCACACAAATGACAATGGAAGATTGAATAATAAATGAAATGTTTATTTTTCACACTTGACTACTAAACATATTTCAAAATTACAGTTTAATATGCTTTCTAACAGAACTGAAAAAAAATATTAATACGTATTCAGAAGATACTTAACGAAGGCATCTCGCTAATTTGTTTTTGGAATCATGCCCTTTAACATCACATATAAGGTTAAAGGGCATGATGCTACATCACAACATAAGAAAACGTACATATATAGTTGTAATGTGACCATGACAACATATAAATTCACTCCATTAAAAAATTATACGGTATATAGTATGTTTGTAGCAATATGCCAAATGAATGCAATAGAAAATTAATAATATACCAGACTGAAATGCATATAAGATTTTCAGAAGACAATTAAAGATAAAATGATCGCTATGAGCATAAGATAAACTTCATATGGATATATGTGTTTAAAAATAAATTGCTAAAAATAAATTGTTAAAAATAAATTGTTTAAAAATAAAACTGATAGGTCAAACTTTTATAAATTTACAAATTTTATGATCCCCATTCTTGGAGGCTATTTATATTTACAATTCTTTGAAGACATAATAGTAAACTTCAGATCAAAATAGAGATATTTGATTAATATCTGCTTCAATTGATGGATATTGAAAATAAATAAATAATGCAGTGCAAGATTAGAACCATCACTTATAAACATTCTAAAAATGACTGTTTGAGATTAAATGCATTTTTAATGCATATTTTAGGATTAAATTTGAAAGTGCATTTTCATAATAAACGTTATTTCAATGACTCTCGACATATCATCCTTTTCTATCCAGCTGAAGTAGCAGCAAGTTGAAAGAGATAAAAACACTCGCTGCAGCAAGAAGAAAACTTTTCGTCAAAGTGAGTATTCCGCTGGCAGTACAAATAAGTTTTTCTTTAGATCTAATGAATTTCTGCAGCAGTTTTTCATCCTCTTTTGTATCTTCTAAACAGCGCAAAGTAAGTTAAATCTCTTTGGATCTTTCCCTCAATTTCTGATCCTTTTCATAGATATTAGCGGCTGAATATGCTGCTAAAATAAATAATCCACTGTGTAGTGTGTCGTACACAGCTTTTACAACAATGTTAGCACTGTCCAAGCTTGTGTAAAAAATAGAAAATTCAGAGAAGTTTGAACATAAAAGAAAGAATATCTCAAGGGACATTGCTGATTCAATAAGACATACAAAATGGTGAATAATTAAGTACTCATTGTAAAAGTGAGAAAGAAAACATTTATCATTTGTTGATATCTGAGTTAGTCTAGTATCTCATTCATCAAGTACTTTACTCGAAAAAGTGCACAAGTTGATATAAAATAATGATAAGAGCGAAAAGTAGTGTAGAGAATTCCAGCGTATGAAAGAAAAAAGCAATTCATAAATGTTGCTTTCAGTGGATAGTTTGAGACTTTCACAATTACAAAAGTTATTCGCTTGAACTCTTTATAAGTAAACAATGGCTGATCAGACATATATTTGTTCAAAGAAAGCGAAACATTTCAGCACTCTTCGCAATTGGTTTCTTTTCAAGTACAATGCATAATAGGCTGCTAAAGGAAATATGCGGTAGAAAATC
This sequence comes from Araneus ventricosus, assembly GCA_013235015.1. NCBI lineage: Eukaryota > Metazoa > Arthropoda > Arachnida > Araneae > Araneidae > Araneus > Araneus ventricosus. The sequence continues at coordinate 28,504 of BGPR01004545.1, read as the reverse complement.
CAAGTAAAGGCTAATTTTAATCAATGAAAATCAGCACATCCGTTTGTGAACTCTATTATCCTTAAAATGAGTTTATAGAACATGCAAATGAGAAACCTGAATATAAAAAACTTTTGTAAATACTTTAGTATTGGTCTTTCTTCTGTAATCTGTAAGCCTTGTATTCCAATGATGTGCATAATTTTTAGACGAATGTTTGACATCATCTTTCAATTTCTTGAAATAAAATCTCAATAGTTACCTAAATTCTATCATTCAAGTAAACGACCCGAATTTATAGTTTAAAAAGAAACTTTTTATAATACATTAAGTGCTTAATTGATTTTAGTTTTATATGCAAATTTAAATATATGAGCTCATGGAATGGACCCCAGAAACTATTACTTATGTGGTGAGCGTTTGAGTTGTCGCAAATATAGCCAAAATGACGCAAAAAAGTAATTGATATGTAATGATCAATAAATTATCATATAGATAAGAAACAGGGGAGAGAAAAATTGATGATTAAAATGTTAGATTTTCGATGAAAAGCTTTTAAAGTAGTCCATTTTACCTTCATTGTTTTTGAAGAAATAATATCTGCATATATTTTACATGGAAGGGTTTTTCTTATAAGTTAAGGATGTTACACATTCATATTTTGTTCTTCATTTTCGTGAGATAAATACATTTTGAGTGTTTTTATTGTTGTTGTAAATAATGAATTTAACTAATTAATTGAGTAAAATATGTATATACATATGTTTTTTGCATATTTTTCTGTACAAATATTTCATAAAATTAGGAGTTTTTCCCAGTGTGAGATAATGAATTAATCAATGTTTATATGGGAACAGAAATGTTACATTTCTATTTAATTAATGCTGAAATTAAAGGATATTTAAATAATCTAGACAGAATCTTACACTTAAGCAAAAAATTTCAAGAATATAGATATGCTAACAAAATTTAAGACATAAACAAGAAGTAGGTTGCAATTTGATATGGTAAGAAATTTAGAAAACATATCTGCACAGTAAAAAAATCGTGGAAAATATAAAGGAAATAACTGCAGAAAAAAACAAATACGACACATACAAAATAAATTATTGCTCCGGTCCGTATCTTGTGCATTAGCATTGCCTCACAGTGGATTCAACGTAAAGAATAACGCATTGTTTTGATCTAAATTTTTTTTATCAATTAATTGGTTCCAATGGGGTCGCCACGAGTACGTGAATGAGAAGCCGTTCGATAAGCAAGAGGGGTCTCGCTTCTCTGGTGGATATAGTACTGTTGGGTGTGATTGTGTTGTCCACATCCCGATGGCGTGACGTGCCTCCTACAGGTGGGATTGCTACAGGGCCGGTGATGGCCATTTTGTAACTGACCATAGCACCAGTGATACTCTCGCGGTAGTCCTTTCAATCAGATGCACCGCAAGGCTTCGAGCTAGATCGATCCTATTTGTTTTGAATATCCTCCAATTCTGAATTTAATGTTTGCTGTTTGTCACATCCTTCACATTCAGCTACACTTGGCGCAGTTCAGGTGTCGTCCTCGTCATCTGAACACGGTTAAAAATTACGAGTTCCGTCCCAATATAGCCCTCGTGTTGCTTCGAAAACGGGACGTTAATATATCTAAACTAAACTAAGCTAAACTTTGGATTTTATTGCACATCCCGCACGAAGTTAAAAGGCACGACGTTACATCAGAAAATAAAACAATATGAAATTACAGTTGTAATGTAACCATGACAACAAATAAATTGTATTCATTAAAAAATTGCAAGAATAAAGTCATTTTGTAGTAAGATGCTAAATGAATGCAATATAAAATTTAAATAATTTCAGTATTGAAACACATGCAATTGTTTCAACAGAAAATTAAGTTCAGTTGATCGTTATAAGCATAAATTAAATTTGATATGAATATTTGTTGGAACAAGAAATTTTTTTAAAGTTTTTCGCTAAACACTGATAGCTCAGGCTTGAATGATGTTCAAATCATTGTTCAAATTGTTTTGTTCGATATCTAGCAAATTATTTAGTATATCTAAATAAATAAAATAATGAAATATCTAAAATATATCTAGTTCTAAATTTTTTCGTGCCAATGGGATCCGAGCTTTGTCCAGTAACTTTCTGTGTATAAAATTTTGTGTTATTTCCTTTACAAATTTAATGAGCACATTTTTTGAGTGTATATATATGTACACGTAATTGGTGACTTAGTAATAAATTTCATTTCTAAATAGAGATAATGCATGATCAGTTTTTCATTTAACCATTTCTAACGCTTTGGGAAATATACATACATGAAATTCATCAATTTTTAAATGAAGTTTTTAAAGTTAGAAAATGTTTTCACTAAATGTGTCAATGAGACTTAATGAAGAGTCATGACATGGTAATTAATTAATAATTAATAAAAGAAATTAACAAAATATAATGCCATCGAATAAGCTAAATAAATGAATTTATTTTCCTACATTTATCTTAATCTCAAAGTTATTTAATTATATAACTAATAGAAAAAAATTGCTCTTTAAAGGGATAATTGTTCGATATTCCAAAAAATAAATAAATAAAGAATGCACCGTAATATTGGAAACCATCCCTAATAAACATTTTAAGAATAACTGTTTTAGCATAATTTTTTCAATACATTTTTAGGATTAAATTCGAAAGTGGGTTTTAATAACAAATGTTACGTGAATGAATCTTTTCCTCATCCTTTTCTATCCAACTGAAGTAGCAGTAAGTTGAAAGATATGAAAACACTCCCGGCAGCAAGAAGAAAACTTTTCGTTAAAGTGAATATTCCGCTTCCAGTAAAAATAAGTTTTTCTTTGGATCTAATAAATTCCAGTAGCAGTTTTCCATCTCTTTCGGTATCTTCCAAACAACGCAAAGTGAATGAAATTTCTTTGACTCTTTTCCTCAAATTCTGATCCTTCTCATAGACACTAGCGGCTGAATATGCTATTAAAATAAAATATCCAAGGCTTAATGTGAAGTACACAACTTTTACAACAATGTAAACACCGTTCATGCTTGTATAAAAGCCTAGTGCGTTGGAAAAAATTGAAAAAAAGTCAGAGAAGTTTGAACATATAAGAAAGAATATCTGAAGGGACATGGCTGATTCAATAAGACATATAAAATGGTGAATAAATGTGTACTCATTGTAAAAGCGAGAAATAAAACATTTATCATTTGTGGATATCCGAGTTAGTCTTGTAGCGCATTCATCAAGTATTTTACTTGAAAAAGTGCATAAGTAAATGTAAAATAATGAGAACAGCAAAGAAGTGGCGGAGAGAAGAACCGCACTTGAAAGAAAAAAGCACGTCATAAATGTTGCTTTCAGTGGTTGGTTTGTAACATTCACCATTTCAAAAGTCATTCGCTTAAACTGTTTATCAGTAAACGATGGTTCCATGCAGAAAAGAATAGCAACAGCTGTAATTAAAACCAAATTTGATAAAATTATTACAAGAATAATAACGTTAAAAATGTACACTTCTTTTCTCAGAATTGAGGCATATGTTCCTTTAAAGAAAGCGAAACATTTGAGCATTCTTTGTACTTGGTTTCTTTTAAAGAAAAATGAAAAATAGGCTGCTAATTGAAATATGCGGAACAAAATCCTGGATATGGCCAATTTTAAGCAATGAAAATCATCACATTTGTTCGTTGCATCTATTATATATAGAAAAAGAGTATGGAACATGCCAATGAGAAACCAGATAGTAAAAAACTTTTGCAAATAATTTAGTATTGGCCTTTCTTTGGTATTCTGTAAGTCTATTATTCCTGGTATTCCAATGGCACGCATGGCTTTCAGAAGAATGTTTGATATCATCTTCCTTTTACACGAAATGGAGTCTTCAAAATAACTTGAATTCTGTAATTGAAGTAAATTCCTGGAAATGATTGTTTAGAAAGAAATACTTTTTAATGAGTTCAGGTTTTAATTGATTTCAGATAAATTTGATAAATTTTTGTATCTAATTGAAGTGAATGTACGTGAAAGAATGTCAGAAAGTAAGACTTCGATATAATATTTAACTCTTTACTTATTCTTATTTCATCTATAGCTTTCTAAATAAGAATTCACAGAACGCTAAGCGAAATTCACACGACTCGTAGACGTAAAATTCTACATCAATAGAAATTGGCACAGAAATGGTACGCAGTTGCATGAAAACCTTTAATTAAGGGTATATGGATCAATAGACGGTTTGTAGAAAGGAAATATTGACGGAAAATACTTTCTTCCGAATGACGCATTTCTGGTGGAAACGCATTAATGCAAAAAATTCAATAAATCAATGTATTCAATTTTTTCTCTTTCTCGTTAATCACGAGATGGCGAAATATTAGAATAACTTTCATAGAAATAAGCTTATCAATCGTTAAATGTCATTTCAGACGATCAGGCCAAAGCAACAAAATAATTACATTTGACAAAACTAAATTTAAAGTTATACATTATCAATGAAAACATTTTAAATTAAGCTAATAATTCCCTTGATCTCATCGGAATAATACCAACCGTAATCTTCCCATGAAAATATTTTAATTTTTCTAAGAACACAAATTGTCTCATATTTTTAGTCTGCCGTTTCTTCTGCCTTGCATAAATAAACTTTGAGTGTTTCAATTTACTTCATTGAAAATGAAACAAAGTTAAAGTTACTGTTCAAATTTCATTACAGTATTTTCTTTTTAAATAATTAGATTTCGCAATGTTAATAAGGATTGACAACTTTTTAAAGCAATCTCTGTTTAAACCTTGCAGACCTTGTAAATATATTTTTTTAAGTTTCTATTCAGTGTTAAATCAATAATTAATGAAGAACTATTTTTATCTTTCTATCAACTGAAACTTTGTTGAACTTGTTTTGAAAAATTATCTTATATTCCAACTGCTTAAGTTGTAGTTTATAGTAAATTCCAAACATTACTTTTGATTTATAAATTTGTGCCAAATTTTCAAAATCTTATTGATTTCCGTCAAACTTTCCAATAATTTTACGTTTCAATAACTTCAGAGTCTTGAAATCCGTAGACATATGTAATCAAACAGAATTACGAATTATATTACAAGGAACTCTCTCTTGCAAATCTTTAGAATCTGCGGCTATGTGTAGGAATCTTTGTCTCACACAGAAAACAGTTAAGAATGATTGTATAATGAATTAAAATATAGTGAAGAATGAATTTGCAATCGCTTAATTCTTCCTTTACAACTTTTCAACAGATAGTTTAAAATTTTGCTCTTTATATTATTTGGCAACATGATGTTTATTTGGTTTAGTTTAGTTTAGTTACTTAATCCTCCTCCTCTGGTAACGTAAACATTTGTTTCAGTTATATGTGTGGATATGTGTAGGAATCTTTGTCTCACACAGAAAACAGTTAAGAATGATTGTATAATGAATTAAAATATAGTGAAGAATGAATTTGCAATCGCTTAATTCTTCCTTTACAACTTTTCAACAGATAGTTTAAAATTTTGCTCTTTATATTATTTGGCAACATGATGTTTATTTGGTTTAGTTTAGTTACTTAACCATACCCCTTTGGTAACGTAAAAAGTATGTTTCAGTTAATTAAGTTTAGTTATATTAACATCCAGTTTTAAAGCAACTTGAGGGCTTTTTTGGATTCACCTCGTAATTTTGAACCACGATCAGACAACCTCTGATCTGGCACCCACTTTTCATGCATCCTCACCACACCAGCGGCAGGGCGCTTGGCCCCTACGTATGATTTAGTTTGCAACAAGTATACGCATACGGCGGTCAATGGAATCGACGATAAGCCACTATGCCACCCTGGACCCGATGTTGATTTGGATAGAAGCCATTGTAATCTGCATTGTGTTTGTACAGCAAACACACATTAAAGTATGTTCCTAAAATAATGTGAAGACTTATTAAAAAATAGGAATAGTTAACCTTTAAAACAACAAGAAGAAGTTATATGAAAGAAAGAGCAATATAGCGTGAGTTAGACACAACTCAAAACGATTAAGCACATTCAAAGTTATCTTTCTATGGCAATTTTAGTGGAAAAAGAGAAGTAGACTCTCTTGCCTTTCAAGGACTTGTACGTTAATTATATGGTCAATTTAGACCGTCTGCGGAGTATCCTTTTCTACACTTCCCTCATCAGGAAAACACAAAGGTATTTGATATGTTTTGAAAGAGCAGGAAATGTTATGGCAGATGTTGCTATACAGTAGCAGAGGATATCTAGTCAGTGGCATAGTCACCATGGGGTACAGATGCAACATGAACAGTTTTTTGTGGGACGCCATGGAGTTTTTTTTGGGGGGGGTACAATTTTTAAAGCAAAATATGATGCGGGGGTCTATAAACATAACCATACCCTAGCGCCATTTGTGCTTGCTAAGCTACTGATATCGACTGGAATAAAAAAATATATTATTCTCCTATCGCCACCTACTCTTACTACGTCACTGGTTTATAATTCAAAACATTAAGGCAATTTTGTTACTATTAAAGTCAACTACGATGATGGAACATAAAAAATTCCATGCCACAGGCATTGTTTCAACAGTGGCGGCTCGGCTGCTCAGAAACAAGCGGTGCTTCAAAAGTTGTACAGACCTAAGTTGTAGGAAATTTTGTGCTGATGATTTTGGTATGTAATGATCATTTACTAAAAATTGATAGTTTTTGAGTTGTAAGCAAAAAAACTGGGTTGAAGCAGGTTTTTTTCATGTTTTTTGGCTATAACTAAAATTCCAACGAAAAGTATAGGTGGCAAACATCGGATTCGCTATTAGCACCCGAAAAAACAAAGCAAAAATATACAACTCCTCCAGAATTGGACTTTAATAAAAACTACTTAACTACTGAGAAAAAGCGAAAAAAGCTAAATGAGGAAGTCGCGTCAAACGAAACCGGGGAATCAAATAAATTCAATATCAAATGAATGCAATTTCAAGCGGAGAAAGGATTGCTTTTCTCCTGTTTCGCGTTTCTCATTGCATTAATTTCGGATCCTTAGGAGGGGCAAAATTCTCTGCAGCTCTTGTCTGTCTCTCTCTTAATTCTTGGTTGATTTTCCGTCTTTCTTTTACATCTTTTTATTATTTTTTACCATTTTCATTGATCACTGAATTCTCAAAGTGGAAAAGTAAACCCACTAGAATAAAAAAGAAAATAAAATATTTTAAAATAATTTCAGGCGATCTGCAGCTTTTCAGCTCTTATGGAGGAGCCGCCACTGTGTTTACACAAACTAAGTAGTTGACGTTGACGGTGGAAGAGCGAAAAGATCATGCTATGACCCGGGCACCATTTACCCTAGCTACGCGACTTTGGGATCTATTCTGGTACCCCCGGTTGGGTTGGGAGTTGGCTTGGGTTCCGTTGTTAACGTGCAGAACCCAACCCAACCGGGGGTACCAGAATAGACCCCTTTATCAAGTAGAGTATCTCCTGCGAAAAGAATGGAGCTCTCTTGGCATAGTAGTACAATATGTGCATACTGAACTTAACGCAGAGTTAAAAGTTCAACTGGGGCAGCATTTTTATGGCCCGAAAATAAAGGGTAATGTGTTATTCAAAGTTAAAAAATGAAATTTAAAAATGGCTTTGATACTGTTTGTCTCCTATTGACACCTTGTATGCAAGCTTGAATGCACTACTTATTTTTTTTATTATCTAAGATGCCCTAATTTCTATTCCTTAACAAGTGAAAATGTTTTGCAACATCTCTACATGTTGAATATCTTTCAAAATGAATATGGTTCTTGAAATTAAATTTTAGTTAGGAGAAAATGGATACGAATTAGTGAATGAATTTTTATTTGAAAAAAATTGAAGAAACACTTAATATTTGACAGCTTTTATATTTGAAATGTATTTTAGATTGAGTTAGAAAGTTTACTCAAATTTAATTTAGCAGCATTTTTACGCATCATTTTGATTCACTGTAATGTTTCCATCATGAACAGCCGAGTTAAAGGCAGAAGAAGTGAGCCCTTTATGATAGAAAGTTTTAAATAAGCATTCCACTTGATCATTAAAAGCCTCTAAATAAAAAGTGGCATGAGCTTCCGGAAAATATTTCTGCTAAAGAGCTCATAGAATAAATTCCGATATTACATTCTGGCTCTAATTCTGTGGATGAGTAAACTAAAAACTATTATATTTTTAATATATTAAGCAGTGCATTTTTGCAAAGTTTTGGTCATTAAATTTCGGTTGAACAGTACTTAAAATTCGAGTTGTTTTACCAGTTTATTTGATTAAATTTAATTTTGCACTTACAAAATTTTTGAATCATTGTGTTTAATTAGAAAATTGACTACTCATTTTAATTTAAAAAATTACGAATTCTAAAAAATATCTAAACATTAACCTATAGGACGGATAAAACTCGTAATTTTGAATGAAAAGTTGATAGTTTCCACCAAATTGTTTCAAGGACTTTTCCTACTATGATAATGGAATTCCTTTTATTATAATTATTTTCGACTTTATAATCTTCCTTTATCCACTGTTATCTGTATTCGGATTTGTACAGATGCTTGAATTATAAATTACGAGGAATTTAAAAACACGAGTTCCTAAAGTCTCTATAAGTATTGCTTATGAGTTTATAATCATCAAAAGTTGGCAAGAATAGCTTGATTCTCATGCTCATTAAAAAGAGTTTATATGGAGTGTCACGGAATTAAAATAAAGGAGGTGCATTTTTCGTCCATGTTGAATTAACACTTTTATGTTAATAGAAAAATATTACATTTTCTGTGTAAAAGTAATTTAAGACCAAAGTTCAACTTCTAACCAGAAGGAAATAAGAACAATTAGCAGTCCATTGTTACTCTAACTGCAGCTTTTTCAGAAAGGAATAAAATGGCTTTGGATCACTTCCACT
>BGPR01004545.1:0-19588 GCA_013235015.1 Araneus ventricosus | reverse complement strand
ATGCCATTATTTTTAATTGAATTTTCTTTATTTTGCACTTATACCGTCAGACAAGTTTCGTATTTACAAAACTAAAGTAAACCAAATCCATGCTTTGCTCATGTTGTATTAGCACTGTCAAGGTGGTGGAAAAATTTTATATTTTCTGTGTAATAGTGATTGAATACCATAGTTCAGTTCGTATTCAGTAGGAAAAAAACAATCAAAGGTCCACACTTATTTTTATTCCGCTTTGAGATTTGTTCGAAGAGAAATGAATATCGTGGATTTAGTTCGCTTCAATTCTGAACCCTCCGTATAATGTCTTGCAGTTTCAATTGCCACTATAATCATGGTTTTGAAACGTCATTATTGGTAAGTGATAAGATTTAAAGTGTAATTATTTCATTTTGCATTTTGAAGGAAAGATATTTCTGTTTATGAGTTTCGTGAAACAAAGGAAGAATACACGCATGCAAGGAGGTGATAAAAGAAAAATTTGACTTCATCAGTGAATTAAATTTATTAGTGAATACTGTCAAGTGGAAATATATTTACAATAGCTTGCAAACCTATTGCGAAAAAACATGCTCTAAGACAGATTAGGTAACAATCAACTGTAATTCATAATTACAGCAGTGATGGTGTTGCTTGAATTCATTGTTGTTTTTCATAAATTACGTTTAATAATATCTCTGATTTTATTCAAGTTAATATTAAAGAAAGATCAGAAATAGAATTGTGATTCAAAGAAAATAAACGAAGAAAGAAATCGTAATGGAAAAGAAACTAATAATGAACATATCCAAAATAGAACTAAAATGAAAAATGCATAAACACAAAATATGTATGAAAATTTAACAGATAAACAGAAGTAATAACATAAGCAAGGATTAAAAAACTGTTTGTATAATTCTTTGCTTGCCTAAAATTAAACATCACATCTCTTTCTTATCCAGCTGAAGAAGCAGCAAGTTGTAAGATAAGAAAACACTCATTGAAGCTAGAAGGAAACTTTTCGAAAAGGTGAATAATCCATTTGCTGTGAAAATCAGCTTTTGTTTTGATCTAATGAATTCTAGAAACAGCTTTCCGTCTCTTTTTGATTCATCAGAACAACGCAAATTAAATGAAATCTCCTTGATTACTTTCCTTAATTTCTGATCTTCCTCATAGACACCAGCGGCAGTATATGCTAAACAAAAGAAAGATACAAAGTTTAGAATGGTGGCTACAACTTTCGCAACAATAAAAATACCATTATTTTTTGGGTAAAATCCAAGAACATTGGAAAACACAGAAAATAAATCTGAGAAGTACGAACAAATAAGAAAGAATACTTGTACAGACATCGCTGACTCAATAAGACATGCAAATTTGTGAATTATGGTGTACTCGTTGAGAAAGTGCGAAATAATTCTTCCATCATATTTCGAAATCTGCTTTAGTCTAGTGACGCATTCTTCTAGTATTTTACTTGTAAAAACGCACAAAAAAATGTAAAATAATGAAAATAGCGAAGAAACAAAAATTGCAAGTACAGAAGTAGATAGAAAAATAAATGTCGTTAGTATTACTTGCAATGCAAAGAATGAAGTATCAATTTGCTTAAATGTTGCGTGCTTAAAAGTTTCATTTCTAACCGAAGGCTCCATGCAGTAAAGAACAACAGGAGATATAAATGAATTCACCATCGATAGCGCCAGCATAATTGCAAAGATATTAACGACTTGTAATTGCTTCTTCATAATTGAGCCATATCTTTTTTCCAAGAAGAGCAAGCATTTCAGCATTCTTTGTACTTGATTTCTTTTCAAGTAAAATGCATAGTAGGTTGCTAAAATAAATAGGCGGAAAAATATCCGGGAGAAGCCTACTTTCATATAGTGAAAATCGTTACATTTGTTTCTTACATCAATTACAGATAAAATAAATTTATAAAACATACCAGACTGAAACAAAATAACAAATAATTTCCGAAAAATATTGAGTATCGGCTTTTCTCCTTCTCTTTTCAGACCTGGTATACCAACAATGCTCATAACCTTCAAAATAATGCTCGAATTCATCTAATTTTCTCCTGCAGGTGGATCGATTACAAATAAATTTCTGTTTATAATTGAAGTAAATCTCCGTGATAGAATGTTAGAAAGTAAAGCTTCGGTATAATATTTAACTCCTTACTTATTCTTATTTCATTTGTAGCTTTGTAAATAAGAATTCACACAATGCTAAAATAAAGTCACACGACGCGTCGTCGTGAAACTCTGCATGTCTTGAAATGGTTCTCTCTCTCTGTCTGCACGGAAATGGTACGCTTAATACAGTTTATATGGATCAATAAATGATTTATTAGAAAGGAGATATTGACGGAAAATATTTTATAATGAAATGACACATTATCGATGAAGACATTTTAAAGTAAACATATTAGTCCAGGCAACGAAGGGAAAATAGAAAAAAAAAATTGTGTACTTTTGAAATTAGGCACAGTTGTAGGTATTAGTGCCCTAAACAACATACTAAAAGTCCCCGACCGTGGGGGTTACGTGGGGTTACAGGGGGATTTAAAGCGGGCTTTTTCAGTTTTTCTTTAATATCTCGAGAACTATGGGTTCTAGAAAAGCATTTTTAACTGCAAAAATACACTGCATTAAATTTCCTACAAAACACGTCCTACATCTTTATTTTACCATCAATAGTTTAGAAGATATGGCGAGTTGAAAAAGTGAGTATTTCTGAAATTCCTTATTGTAATGGTAAAATCAATAAAAAATGTCGAAATGACAACCTTCAGAAGCACCTCATGCCTATATAATAATTTTATGAAGGTAGTATTATATGTGTTGAGAATAGTGGTGGTATCGGGGTGGGGGGGCACAAATATATTTGATGAACAGTCGTGATCCCTTCCTCCCCTCAATCCGTTTCTCTCCACAATATCAATTCTAGTCGAGTCAACGAAGGAAAAATGGAAAAAAATAAATGGTATTGTTTTGAAATTTGGCACAGTTGTTGGGAATAGTTCCCTAAACAACATACTAAAAGTCCCCTACCGTGGGGGTTATGCGGAGGTACATGGGGGTTTAAAGGTGGCGTTTTCAGTTTTTCTTAATTATCTCGAAAACTATGGGTTCTAACGAAAAATACTCAATTACAAAATTAAACTACATTAAATTTCTTACAAAAATAGTCCTTCATTTTTTTCTTAGGATGAATGACTTAGAATATCGATAGAAAATTACAATAAGTGGTTGAACAATGTAGCTTCATTTTTAAGAAAGAAAGTTTAGTTCAAATTGTCGGCTATCTATTATAACATTATATCTATAACATAATATTATATATATATTTAATTATACATACCTACATAAAAATAAGCATAACACTTTTGACACTTGTTCGTAATTAAATTTCATTCGATTCTTCTACTTCTCGATCAAGTTCGAACTCCTCTTCTTCTGGAGGTGCACCATTAGTACAAACACTATGACAGGTGCCACAAACAGAAGAGCATTGTATGCCAGCTTTCCAGCATCCACTTCTTCCACAACACCCAGTTGTACGGCGACAAAATATGGAGTTAAGAATTTTAAATTTTCCGGCTTTTTATACTAATGACTTTTCCGACAGAAATAGCATGTGTGTACCGGGCCTTAGTGTTCGTGTTTATATGTTGACTAGGTGTTAAAAAACAGATGTTGCGAATGTGGAATGTTGCGAGCTTTTATGTTCTTCTTTTTTTATTATTCTTCTTTTTTTTACTCATTCTATTTATGTATATTTAGATTATACTGTCTTAATATACTCATTTGGAGCGTTTACAGAACCAAACGACTGAGTAGAAATGATCTTGTGGAGGGAAACGGATGTGAGGGGAAGAAGTGATGACGACTGTTCATCAAATATACTTGTCTCCCCCCAGCACCGACACCACCACTACTCTCAACGCATACAATACTACCTTCATAAAATTATTATATAGGCATGAAGTGCTTCTGGAGGTCGTTACTTCGGCATTTTTTATTGATTTTACCATTACAAAAAGGAATTTCAGAAATACTCACTTTTTCAACTCCCCATATATTCTAAACTATTGATACTAAAATAAAGATGTAGGACTTTTTTGTAGGGAATTTAACGTAGTTTATTTTTGTAATTGAGTATTTTTCGCTAGAACCCGTAGTTTTTGAGATATTTATGAAAAACTGAAAACGCCCGGTACCCCCGTGTAACCCTCACGGTCGAGGACTTTTAGTATGTTGTTTAGGACACTATCCCCAACAACTGTGCCAAATTTCAAAACTACACCATTTTTTTTCTATTCGTCGATTTTTGGCCTTCGTTGACTGAACTATATAGTTCCATTGTGTTCAACAGAATAATGCCAACCGGTATCTTCCGAGGTAAACATTTTATTTCTCTTAAGAGTTCAAAGCGTCTGAGATTTTTAATTTGCCGTTTCTCCTGTCTTGTATAAATAAACTTAGAGTGTTTTAATTTATTTCAATAAAAATTAAACAGGGTTTAACATGGGATGCAAATATATATTATAAAGTTTTCCTGTTTTTATAATTGGGATTCTGTTCATAATGATTTTAAAGCAAATTCTTTGCAATTGATCTATAAGATTTTTGTAAACTTTTGTGAATATTTCTTTTAATTTTCATTCAGCAATAAATCAATAATTAGTCTTCAGAGAAACTTTATGTTTTCATTTGTTGGACATTTGTTGAACTTCGTAAGCTTTTTAAAAATTATTTCATCTTCGGATCGCAAAAGATGGGGTTTGTAGTGAACTCTCAATTTTAAATTTGGCATCAAAGTATGCGTCAAACTGAAACACTCTTGGCAAATTTTTGACAATCTTTGTTGCAATTCCAAAGTCTTGAGATCCCTAGACATCTGTAATTTTTGTGAAATATGAATTTTAATTCGAGCAGCTCGATTTCTTTCGAACAGCTCATTCCAATTTTTGGAATCTGCAGACATGGGTGGGAACGTTTTGTCTCTTTCAACATACAGCGAAAAATGCATTTAGAGTTTAATAACCCGGTACTTTGGCATTATTATATGGCAACATAGTGTTGTTTTTGATAGACAAATATGTGTTGTCTTGTGGTCTGCAAACGTGCTTGACTGGTAATTACACATAGCAGAATTTTCTTAAATTAGTGCGATATCTGATTGAAAAATAACGATAGTTAACCTTTAAAAAATTACGGTGAAATAACACGACAAAAATAGCATGAATTAAACACAAAACAAAACAAATATTCAAAATCAAAGTTTTCTCTGGATGCCAATTTTAGTGCAGAAAAAAATATTACTCTCCGATGCCTTTCTCAGAAAAGATCTGTAGTCCCCTTGATTCTCGGATTTCTAGAACGCTGTTCCCATGGTTGGCGGTATGGTGTTCTAGTCTGAGGTGGCATCTTATCTTCCGCCATGGGAACGTCAAGAATGGTTGTTGCTCGAAGGTTTTGGGGTGACTTGGACCGTTCCGGTGAAATGTCCGTAAAAGCTGGTACATCCAAGGGCAGAGAATGGTCGGACTGAGACCTCAGTACAGCTCTTACGGACTGTTATATATTGTGTAGGCATCATTGGAAATGGACCGACTTGTTCGATTCCAAACGACTACAAATCCGCAAGTATGAACTCGAGCTATCAAGCCACTGATCGTGGAAAAGGCTTAAACGATTTGAAAACCTGGATTGTTAGAAGACTGAAATGTTCAAGTTCCTGTTTCAAAGATAATAAATACTCTCAACCCCATCAAAAACCGTAACGGCAGCTCGCTTTCTTAAGGGGTTGATACACAAAAGAAGGCATTGGGTTTCCGATGGTTATTAACTCTTTAGAGACCGAATTAAGGTCCTGGTTGATTTTTAATTGCTTTTACGGAAAATGCAATTTCTAATACTTTAGTTTAAACATATAAATCATCTTCATCAAAGATATAAAGAAAGTATTTTTATATATAATTTTCTTGTTGGGAGAATTGGCCACTTCTGATTAAGCATATATTCTAGACATAAATATGGAATACAATGATTACCAGACTGAATAATATGAAAAGTATTGAAAAATATTTTTATAACTAATCATAGTTATGAATTCAACTTAAACAACAAACTTATTAATTAACAAAAAGATATGAATTCAAATGAATAAAAAAGAGATTTAGCTCAAAAACGGAGAAAGTTAAACTTTACAACTACATTTCATGGTACGCTGGGGTGTAACTGACTCCTCCTCCCTTTTTTTAACTCATTCGAATGTAGTCTTGTATTATCTCCACATTATGTCCATGTAACTTAGTTGTAACTCTAATGTAATGGCCATAATTTTTCTGCTGCTAAAAACAACCAGTAACGTTTGGTCGTGATTTAAGTCCATCATTTCTTGCTCCAGTTCGTAACCGAAAACTGTGCTACCCCGTGTTGCCTAAACATCCAGGGACATTTGAATGAGATTCACTGCAATAGCTCGAGCTGGAGTCCTAGTAGCCATCACTGGCCACGGCCCGATTGTTCTCGTAGGAGATACGTACTATCACTGGAGGGGGTAACACAACCTCACCATTATTGTACCACCAGAAGAAACGAGAACCCAATTATTTATCTGGCGGCTTCCCATCCACATACACGTGGTGCCTCCTACCGGGGAGTTCCCTAGTTCGTAAAAGGGCAATTATAACTTCTCGACAGATGAGTGAGTTGGTTATGTTTCATATAAGTTCCTGTATACAATAGCCATGCAACAACAACTACATATAGTACATTCGCAAATAAATTCCACCAATATTTCTTATTGCGAAGCTTTGAAGGTAGCTTGATTTTCCTACGTGTATCTTTTTCTTCTGTGCATGAGAATATCTTTTAGTCATCTTGATTTGAAGATGAAAGAATCAGTTAGAAGAAATATAACAACAAAATTATCATTCCAGAGATACAAAAATGCTTATCCGTCACATTTATAATTACTTCCCACTGCAAGTTTACAGGTGAAAGTAATCTTTTCTTCAAAATTAAGGCATTACTCCTTTAGCAACAGGATAGGATTCCCCTTGATTTTCCCATTTTGTTTTCATTAGAAATTAACATTAAAAGTTCACTCAATAGCAAAATTCCTTCTTTCACAGAACAGCGACAATTATCCAGTATTCCCATTTGGGAACGTGGAAGATTAATGAATTATATCATTTGCAGCTAAATGAATTACAGCATGAATTTTCTTATTTATATTATTATATCTTATGGGCTGTTAGAAACGTGGACGTTTTTAATTATGTTTATCGTTTTTCAGAAATAATAGATTGTTTTTTAGGAAATTTAGAACGTTTTTTAAATTTTATATGAATTTGATATAAGGCGAGCAAATGGATTTGATCCGTTAATTTCTGAAATTCTGACGCCTGCGGTCATAAGTATCAAAGAAATTACTGTTCACCTGTTAGTAGTAGAGGGACAGGAGTAATAACTAAAACACTCCATTTTGCTAAATTAAACAAAGATTCAACTCCTCATTAGACAATTGTTTCCACTACATGGTGATTTGAACAATGGTATTGAATGTTAGCTATCGATATCTTTCGAGAACGTGATGCATCATGCATTACAAGAAATGATTGCCTGTTTGTTGTTTAAAGAATACTAGTCATCTTAGGCGACCAGCCTTTCGCCTACGGAATTAAAAGTGTGTTGCTATGCTTGTTGGCAAAATATTTAACGTTTGTAGAGGCTGAGGAACACTAATAAGGTTTTGTTTAGGGAGTGACAGGGATTTCTTTTCATCTGGGTGGAAGACTAAATATGCAGACCCTTCAGACACCTTGTGAGGTAAACTTTTCTTATTTCCCTTATTAACAGCAAACTTATCAATCGAAAATTAACAGAACGATGGAAAAATACTAATTTCTTGGCGATTAAGATCCAGATTTATTAGAACCAAGAAATGTAAGCGAATTCCTAATGTCTTACTGATAAAGAGGAAATGCAATTATTTTATCTACAAATAAATATCTGGATATTTACTACGATAGAAATCTGTGATGAGCATATTTAAAAAAAAATTCTTAAAACTGTGCGTATAAATTCTGTTTGTTAGTTGGAAAAAATTATGTTTAATTTTTAGCTGGGGGAAAACACTTATATAATTCTAAAAGATCATTCAGCTTTTTAAGAATAAGGAATTGTAAAATTGTTTCTCTTACTAAATTGCAAAAAATAAAGAATAAAAGATAAAATAAGACCAGCTGAGAATTCTCAAACAATGGAGAAACTAAATAAAATAACACTCTGAACGAATATTTAGATTTTAGATTGTGTTTAAGCTCAGTCCCTCTGAGATACCCTTTTATTCTCAACTGTCCCCTCATATGAAATTTAGAGAACGACTTTATTAATTTGATTCCGTTTCGCAAACGATTCTTCTTTTCTATCGCCTCTCCAATGAATAATGTCTTAATGAAATTCGGAGATTTTTGAAGCAGTTCAATAACTATTAAAGAGTACAGTAACTGCCCTAATCAAGTCGAAACACATCTCGCATCAAAAGCGAAACAGTAAACACGTAGTCAAAATTACATCAGTTTAGGAAAACGCTGATTTTAGATTATGTTTTACCTCAGTGAAACTGAGATACCCTATTATTCACAATCGTCCCCTCATATGAAATTCAGAAAACGACAATTATTAATTTGATTGATTTCGCAAACGATCTTTCTTTTCGATCGCCTCTCCAATGAATAATGAAATTCGGAGATTTTTGAAGCAGATCAAAAACTGTTAATAAAAGAGTCCGGTAACTGCCCTACATCGAAAACTCCGGTAACTCGAAACGCATCTCGTGTCAAAAGCCAAACCGTAAACACGTAGTCAAAATTACGTCAGTTTAGGAAAACGCTGATTGCTCGAGAGAAAACTAATAAGAATTTTGAGGTAAATTCACAAATATTCTTAAGATTGCCTCTGACAAAAAAGTAGTTCTATAATTGAAGAAGGATTATTTCGCATGAAAACAAGCTTAAAAATTAGTAACGTCACTGTGTAGGTGTTTCGAAAGTTTTAATTTCCTATTCAAGTGCAAAGCACTAGAAAATGAAAGAATATAGAAATACAAGAACTTTCAAAGAATGAATTTTTTAAAAAAAAGAATTAACTTCCAATCGGATGTGATGTACAGTTCTTTTGCTAAGATAATCTCTTTCAGATTCAATGGCCATAATTTTCCGTTCCGTCTTTTTAATGCGCATGATGAAATTTTCATAACATATGGATTGAGAATATATATCTGCTTGTGTTGACTAAATTCAAGTCTGCTTCTCTCTCGATGATGATGATGGTTGATGATGATGATGACTGATAAACATCTTGTAAATAAATCTTCATTCCATAAAAATTAACTATTTCTACTTTGCTCTGTTCGAATTACAGTTTTCTTATCCGAGCGTTGGTGCATGAGAGTTCTATTAATTTTTTTAATTCTTCGGTGAAAAGTAAAACCTTCAAACAATTAAACGCTCTTGTTAATTGTGTGAAGCTAGAAAATATTATTGAACATCTTTTCCGCAAAAATGCTTTTATTCTCTTAATGCAAGGGTCCCGAAACTTTATTTCATTTCTCCGCGTTCCCCTTGATTAGTCTTTACGTTTTCGCCTACCCCCTACCGTCACATCCTTCCTCCTACTCCACCACAAACCATCCGTCTATGGAAAAAACATTTTATCAATAATGTTAAGGATTTAGGTCCCAGATAGCATGCACACTTGCAGCAGGTTTGAATTTTCTTGATATTAGCTTGTCATGACAAACTTGACGCGACAACTTTGCAACGAACTTCCTGCAAAGTGCAAAAGCATAATCGATCGCCTTCCTTGCAATGCAAGTTTGCTGTAAAGTTGACACAACACGCTTATACACCACGACCTGGAAACAGTTGTATATATCAAGGTATGATCTTTGTCTCTGTTTGAAGAAAACATCCGATTTTTAATAGCATCTCCTAGACATTCATTCTTTTAATTAATTCAATAAATCAATGATAAATTGAAAAACTAACTAGATAGTTTTTAGACCTAGCTAGGTCTTATTATAAAAAAAATTACTTTTGAAAAATTCTCCATCTTTTTACAAAATATAGAACTCGCACTGTAAAGAAAACTATATATCACATTGTTCTGAATGTTGAAATTTTAACGTTCATGAACAAATTAAACCTAAAAAATAGTCAGTTTGTTGAAAAATAATAACTTACTTATTGTCCCATATTTTAAAATGTAATTGCTTTTGAACCCTAATTTCATAATTTATTCCACTGGCAAAACGTAATTATTAGCGAAAATCTCTCTCCCTTTGACTTCAAATCATATTCTCAACTCAAAATTTTTAAAAAATAATGAAATCAAGAAGATAGTTTAAAATAAAACGTGTAGATGAACGCGCAATCTGTCCTCCGCAAGCGAGGTCCTGCTGGCTGGGTGGCTAAGGCGACGGGCTTAAGGAAGCGGGTTGTCGGCGTTTCGAATCTGATGTTCGTCTGTGGACTCTGTTTCTGCTATAGTTTGCAATGAGTTTGACGCAACAATCTTGCTGCAAGTTCGACGGGTAGTGACTTTGTCGGTTGCAATAACTTGTTTCAAGCTTGTACTCTTGCCGTGTCTAACTTGATGCAAGCTTGCAGAGCAAGATTGCTGCAAGTTTGCTGCAAACTAAAATTGCTCGCTTGGGTTAGCTTATGACTCAAATTAACAACATTATTTTTTATTTTACACTTTATTTCATTTTTACAATAATACTAGTTCAACGCCAAAATAAATGAAATCTGTATTGTAATAATTTCTCATTAACTTATAATGATGGCTAAAAAGTACAGTCTGTAATAATCAACTTTCCATTTGGCATAGTTATTGAATAGCAATTATTAACTTGAGGACACTAAATTCTGCAACATTAGTTAATCATTCTAACTAGTCTTCCGCGTACCTCCAGGGGTACGCGTACCAGAGGGTGAGAACCTCTGTCTTAATGTACGCTGAATTGTGTAAAAGGATGCCTGGAAAATTCTAACACAGCAAAATTCCATATAAATTTCTGTTTTAGAAAAATTTCTAATAACAGAGTTACCTTCCACTATTTCCTATTGTATTATATTTAATTCATTTGTGAAAAATATGAAATTGTTCCAAGAATATCAGACTGCAGAGCCATGGTCAATTATTAAAATTTCAGCAAAGCATGTGAGCGCTAATGCGAAATCATTTGTCTTAGAGACAGATGAACTTTGAGAGTTAATTAATTGCTCATTGAACTTGAACTAAATTTATCATTCACGGATATATGCGCCACCATCGTTTAGTGGTTGATTAATTAGTTTTAAATTGTGAGAAATTATACATATGTTCACTGAAATGCAAAATTTTTCGATTTTTTCTTCTTCTTGAAAATAACATAAAAGATTTTCAAAAGAAAAAAAATTACTGGATGAGGAAATTTTCTCAATGGACTGAGAAAGCATATTCTACAATAATTAAACAATTGATCCAATTGCGGGATATCCTGATAGAAAAAAATTAAAGGCAAACAGTTCCCACAACATGCGTCTCATAAACTGACTAATTAAATCATCATATAATGTTCAAATAAATTCATTTGGTAAGTAATGTTAGTACCTTTGGGCCATTCATTCTATTAAAATTAACATTTATCAGTTTTGTATAGTTACATATAAAAAATTCTAACGGAGTTTATTTCCTATTTAGTGACGTAAAATGAGACGCAAAGTATAACTTAACGCAGGAATAAGATAATCTTTCTGAGAAGAAAACTATACGACGTAACTTTATTCTTAATGTAAACAAAATAAAAAGAAAATTTTCCACGAAACTAAAAACAAAATTAATAAAACTGGCATATTTATAGCAAAACTACAAATTTGTAATTTTCTTTCTACTTATTAAGCCGTATTATTGCCCAGTGAAAGTGAAACATTTCACCATTCTTTTATCTTGATTATTGATAAAAAATCCGATATACTTCTCCATCGTCTTTATGGAAAAATTCAAATTTTACTCACGAAGAATGGCTTAATATTCCTTTAACCTTGTGAGCCCTATCACTTCTCAAACCACCCTGATCGGCAGAGGCCGGATTCGAGAGGTTTCGGGCTCTTTGGTAAATTTTCGGAGAGTAAAGTAGTTCCTTTCTTTTTTGACAATTGATCTCACAGCAGAGAGTATCTCCCTCCTGGAATTTCCATGAAGAAAGGGGCGATTCCATTGTTTTCATGAACGAAAAGTTACTCCAGAAATTACATTTCAGACACTGGAATTCCCACTTCAGACGGGAGGAAAGAATTAAACGCTCTTCATTATTTGTTAATTGAATTCCTCGTCGCATTCAAGCCGTTATAACTACTAAACGTTGCCCTTTGACTTATTAATAAAGCGCTCTGTATTTATTCTCGGTGTTTGCTTTACTTTGTACAGCTGTAAAATTCTTTTATAAAACCCGGCAATTTGAAGCCAACAATTAAAGGATTTTTGTAAAAAATTGTATGAAAATTTTTCTTTTTCTCTTTGCTGACCTGGAATATCAATCATGCAGAAAACCTTTAAAAGAAGGTTTGAAGCCATTATTATTGTATGCGAAAGCAGAAAATATACGACTGATATATTGGTTTCTAGTGTAAATATACTCCCAAAATGTTTGTCCAGATACGTTTCTCTAACCGTTCCAGCTCCTCATCAATTTTCATGGATCTAATTTGCAGAAATTTAAGTGCATAGATTCACAAAACACTCTACACAGATTGCTGCTACATTTTTCTAACTCTAAAGCTATATTGTCTATTATTCAAATGGAACTTATATTCGTAACTATTTGTGACGAAAGGCAAAAATGATCAATAAGAGATAATTCAGAAAGGAGGTCAAACCAAAAGAAAGATGATGATTATGATGACAGATTTTCAATGAAAAGTTATTAAAGTAATGCATTTTAGTTTCATCCTATGCATTTCAATAAAAAAGGGTATGTCACACTTACAAGAAAACTTTTTCTGTCACCATATGATTTAAGATTTCTTTTATTTTTTACTCTTGTTTTCTTCGTATAATAACTGTATGCCTTTGGAGACCACCTGGTTCGATTGTTCGATTCGATTATTGGGCAAGACAAATTTCTATAAAGTCGTTTATGCATAGCTTGGTCTAAATGGCCCCCCACGTAAAGTATCTTTAAATTTCAAATTTTGATAAACGTGTTATTCGTACGATTTCAGTCGCTTTATATCAGTAATGTTCATTGTCCAATGCAAATCCTACGTTTCCTCAATCTGTCAATTGACCTAAAAGGTGAGCTTCAATATGAAACAGGAATTTATTAAACTTCAACTAATCCGATATGCTGTATGCTTGCATGCTGTATCGAAATATGCTCATACAATATGGAAGGATAATTAGTGACAAGTGAAGTTTTTCTTATAATAAAGGAAATGTTTCATAATTTTTGATATATTTCAAGAATGTTTGTTTACTGCTTAAATAAAAATTTCTGTGCACTGCAATAAGAGGATAGAACTTCAAACTAAAAGAGCGATAATCCAATTATTATGTGTAACAGGAATTTTGACTTATTACTGGAAACAAAATATTGCTGGAAAGTCAAGAATGATTTGTAAATATACGTGGGGATAATAGCCTTTGTTGCTTCAAATCCCGTAACACTAATTCAAGTAAATATACGTAGTACAAAAATTATTTAAAGTAAGATGGCAAATGAAGAATGTAAATGAAATTAATTTTTCAATATCTTTGTTCTCATTAAAATGCAAGTCTAGAACGAAATTCAATGAAAAAGAATTATGCATACTAAAAGTTAAGTAATTCGTCATAATGAATAAAACTAATATATTTCATCATAAACCACCGGATAAAAAGTAAGGAAAAATGAATGTTTTATGATTGCGAGTTTTAATTAAGCATTCCACACATTCATGAAAGAGTTAAATAAAACTAAACAAATAAATATTGACATGAGTTTCCGGAAAATATTACTGTTTTCGCTCATAAATTAAATAAATTTGTTTTTCGGAATTTTTCTTTGACGGAAGAGAGTTGAATGAATTTATAAAAGCTTAAAGTTAATATTCTCCAGCAAGATTCAGTCAGTTTTCGTTTCTCTAAAATAAATTTCAAAGACAGTGCAGGCAGACTACACTGTAAAAAATCCACCTGAAAATTCAGGTGAAAATTTACTGATTTTAACGGAAAATTTCCATAATGTCTCGAAACCGTTATTTTTCCGTAAACAAACGGAGACTATCCGTAAACCACGAAATCGGACAGGCGAAAACGTGTTTTTCCCCTCTTTATGGCTGCCGTAACTGGTCTAACCGGTTTAGAATTGGCGACAACGCGCACAATTTTGAATCCGAAATATATTACTTTCTGTTAAAATGTATTTAAAAACATCAAGGCCAAAAGATATCAGCAAGTTATTACCATAAAATACACATATATAAGGCATAAAGTCGATATCTGCTTTAAATGTGTGTATTTTAAACGAGTATAACTTTAATATGCTATTCATTTTCGTTTTCCCCCAATTGACGCTTTCGCCAAACAACCTATTTCGCCAGGTCCTGTTGCGCAAAAAGAATGCGCAGGGGAATTCATTTGTTTTGATCGTGGCGTGGTTCTAACTTTGGTTAACTTACAACGGAATTTTTTTTTGTCTTCTTTGATTCTTCTAGCTTGCTTCTAGGTCTGAGAAAACAGAATTCAGCAGGAATTATGACAGATGTATTTTTTGCAACGCCACTCGTGCAAAATCGCAGGAGTTGAAATATTTTCGCTTCCCAAAAGACGAAGAAAGGTATGAACGAATTTTACTCATTTTTCAATCTTCGGCTTAATGTATGCATAGTTCGTTCTCGTGTCAATAAATTTCTTTAATGCTCGCATTATGTTTTATAGATCCGCATAAACACAGCATAACAGGATGGCAAGTCACACTGCCTGCTTTCCTTCTTCTGGTACCTGAATTGTTTGAAAAAATGAAACTTGTCCTCTTCAGCTGCTTCAACCAAGATGCCTTAGAAAGCTATTTTTCTCGGGTATGTTGTCCATTGCTTGAAATTAATTTATTTAATTATAAAATTTGAGTTTGGTAAAAGAAAGCTGAGTAAATTAATAAATTGCTTTTATTTTATTGAACTTATTTAACACAACTTTTTCATCATTTCTTTAGGTATTCTTTAAAAAATTCAATGTCAAATTTCAAATTATTTGATTATTAACACAAATTTGGAAGGTTCAATTTATTCTAAAATTTAACAATATTTTTAACATTTAAGAAATCTTTTAAGGCTGTCTTAAATGAAAAATAAGTAAATTGTGTAAAATAATTTGCTGATTACTATAAAAAATACATAGAAACTTAAAAATGTTTACTAATTCCTTGTGTTTAATTGATATTTTCTCTTTAAGTGAGGCGAATGACCATCCTACTCCAGTGGACTTACTACATCCTACTCCACAGGACACGGATGTTATTAGCTGAATTGATGTTTGCTATGTATGGAAATGCTAACTATGAGCCAGATGGTGACATCATTCTTGAATCCACCCAAATCATCCCGCAAACAGATGAAGATTGCCTAGATCTTGTTTTTGATGAACCATCATGGATTGCCCAGAAGCACAGGAAAATTGGGATTATTTGGAGCTCAACAGTGCCACTTATGTGGCAGGCTACATTTCAACAAAATCTCTTCAGAAAATCTACTGTGAACTCTGCAAATCAAATAATGCCAGCAACGCAGTAACTGTCACTAATATTCTTTTGTCATTTAAAGAGTTTGCTAACTCAAAAACCGGATTACAATATCCTTCGCAACTCTTTGTAAATTGTATTTGTAAATCCGGTGAAATTTTCAACTATATTTTTTCAAACACAAGTCATCAAAGGGGAATTTTGAAAAGATTAATAGCAAATTTGAGGGAAATTAAATTCTTTTTTGACTTGCAGTGAACATTCAACTGAACTTTGGGAATTGAAAATAAATTCATATGCCAGAACAATGCTGTACAACAAATAAAAAATTATTTCCAAAAAACAAAGTAATTTTTTTTTTAAAAATAAAAAAAATTGCAATAAAATCTAAAAATATATATAGCCATCATTTATATATATATATATATATATAATATTTTCTTTAGTTCAATGTATTTTATATATATTTTAATTGTAGTCAAATATAAATGATAAATGGCAATTTCATTTCATTATTAAGATACACAATTATTGATGAATTGATTTTCAATGTATTAGTAAAATGTTTTAAATTTTGCTACATACTATTTAATTTTGATTGTGCTTCCATAATTGATATTTATCAAACTTGTTATGAAGGAATTGCCCTCTTAAAGAATTTGAACTGTATGAAAGAATATTAAAACTGTATTTTTCGATAAGTATGTTGTGATGGTTCTATACATCCTTTTTAATTTTGATTCTGTTTCCATAATTGAATCAAACTTGTTATGAAAGACTTACCCTCTTAAAGAATTTGAACTGTATCAAACATTTTGCAGCGTATACATCAGTGTTCAATGTATTGATTATAAATTGTTATATGGTAACATTTTACTTGTAGTTTGTAAAATTATTCTATAAGTATGTCATAATGGTTCTATAGAAGTAGTCATTGGTTTATTTTAGTCGTAAATTTGGCACACACATCACAGTTGCTTTTTATCCGCTATGACTCAATGAAACTAGCTGAGTGTGAGGCAGAGAACTGAGAGTTCGCCGAGTGCTAAGTCTTCAGGTTGTTCGCACATCTTTGATGGCCTTTTTTTCACAACTTTTTGTTGTTTTAAATATTCAGTTGGATAATCCTTATACTTAACAATCTTTCTACATCATAATTGTCATGACAATAATGCTTTTTGTAGTATCGAAAGAAATTTTTTATCTCCTCTTCGTCAGCTTTCTAATGTCTACAAAGGGCTGCTTGCTTTGTCTTGATGCAATTCTACTGATTAATGGTATTGTAGCACTCTCTTTGCTTTTAATTTTCCATCATATGAAAAACCTACCACAATCAAAAATTACTTAGAAAAACTTCTTTAGATTCTTTGAACAATGTTTTAATGTATTTTTCTCCTCTTGATGATAACAAATTGATCTCTTTTTTTTCTTGCATTCATTTAAGTAGACCTGTATTTCATCTATTGCTAAAATGTTTTTTTTTCTCCTGATTCTTTTCAAAAAGAATTCTACAGCCTATTCTGGGTTCAGCGATACAACATGGAGAAAGAAGATGAGCATTTTATTTTTATAATTTAAATCAGTGTTAATAATTGTGTTTACAGTTGACACTGAGCATTGTAATGATTTTTCAATATACCTTTGACTTGGAGAATTTTGTTTTAACATTAAATATCTCCCCCTAGCAGTATTTGATGACCTGCGTTTTTTGCGTTGATACATATTTGGAACAATATTTCCACTTGAAGCCAGACTTAGACAATTTTTTCCTTTCATATTAAGAATAATACCTATTGTGTCATTAGATATAAAACAACCATACACCGTCTTTGAATAACTGAGCAAGAAGAATTCTCTTCAGGAAGATTGAAAACATAGCCTTCCATTCCTCACTTCTTCATCTATTTAAAACTTAATTTGTTAAAAAAATAATAAAACTTGCATAAGGATCTAGCTCCATAATTTCTACTTGAGAAATTTGTGATATTCTTTGGAAATCTAAAGCTTTTTTATAATATTAAAAAAATAAGAATTTTCATTTTAAGATGGTTTTTTTTAACAATAACTGAAAATTGGGTTATTTGGGTGCTAGAATTGTAGTGACCTTAATATTGCATTTATTGAATATGAACTTATGTTAACAACACTAAGTTGGATTATAAAAAAAATGTATATTTGAAGAAAATTTTGTGAAAATGTAAAAATTTTAAAAAGTATTTCCTGAATTAAATATGAAAATTTTGTTAAAAATAAGGGAAGTTAAATACCAGTTGCTTTATTTGGGTATGAAATCCAAACAAAGTTTAATTTTTTCAAACAAGTATAATTTTCAGTGACATGAGAATTGTTGATGAAATTTAAAAGAAAATTTAGCTGTTTATTTGGACCCTAAAATTGTGGTGATATAAATAATATTACATATACTAAATGTGAACTTATGTTAAAGGATATGAAGTTGAATTATTCAAAAATGAAAAGATATAGAAAATTTTTGTGAAAATGCAAAAATTTTAAAAAGTATTTCCTGAATTTAATAGGAAAATTTTGTTAAAATTAGGGAAGAGTTGAATACCTGCAAAAAAAAAAGATTTAAGGAAAGCACATTGAAGTATTTATAGGTAACTGACATTGTGTGCACATGGAAAGTTTTATTGCAATTGCACATTCCAAAATAAATAGAAACAATCATTCATTAAGAATAAGTAGCATAAACATTAGAGACACATCATAGTATTAACCAGGAAAATGTTGAATATTTTGTGTATTTAAAATGGAAGCATTTTAATAATTTAATCTCAAACTCATGAACTGTTTTTAAAAAAACAATTATTCCCCTCTCCTTCCAGTGTTATACGCTTGCTTTCATTCCTTAAAATTCAAAAGCATTTTTTTCCCTCTAATGTGCTTAAGAGAAAGAAGATTGCATAAAATCAATTGAATTGGTATTTCTCAATTTATTCATGTTATTACTAGTTATTCCGACTCTCGATTTTTAGTTGCGTCATTTCATAGTATTCTATTGAAAATGAATTTTATTGGTGATAAAAACTGAAGCATATGCTGAGTAAATTCAGTAAAAATGAAAATTAAAGAAATTGAGTTCAATAGGGCGTTGCTGAAAGTATCAAGGAAAATAAAATAATAGAAGAAATAGAATAATGGCACTTCCATAGATACTCAGGGGGAAAAAGAACAGTAAATTAAGAGGGTCACATACCCCTTAAAGAGTGGAAAAGTGTGGATTTTGCGAGAAAGGGTTGATCATGTCCCGGACTCGTTAACTCGAAATGAAACACAAATACTACCTTCAGCACTCATTTAAATTTTTCGAATATTGTGTACATGACTGTTTGAAACCTTCTAATGAAAAACTTTGAAATTTTAAATATTTGGTGTCCATATTGCCTTCTTTAAAATGTCATAAAATTATAACTTCGGTTTAAATCATAAAATTTATGTGCACTTAAAAAAATAAAATAACGGCATTGAAAAATATATTTCCGGTTTAGGAACAGAAATTATGCATATTTTCTTCAGAGTTAGTCATTTCACTTTTGTAGCATTTTAAAATTTTGCAAAAAAGGGAATAAGTAGGTATTGTAAAATCCTGTGATGTGCAAATCATTCTAAAATTTAAAACAGTCGTTAAAAAAGATTTTTTTTAATATGTACTTTCTACTGAAAATTGTCATTTATGTAAACAATAGATCATAATAATCTCGTAAAAAATTTTTAATTTACTTTGCAATTGATAAGAGCCCTGGACGTTCTTAACTATTTGTCTCAAAAATCGCATCTTTCGACACTAAAGGGGACCTTAAAAAAAAGA